>PITA01003207.1:0-42503 GCA_004023965.1 Spilogale gracilis
TGGCCACAATCGCCAAACTGTGGAAAGAGCCAAGGTGCCCATCAACAGATGAATGGATAAAGAAGATGTGGTACATATATATACAATGGAGTACTATGCCTCCGTCAGAAAGGATGAATACCCAACTTTTGTAGCAACATGGACTGGACTGGAAGAGATTATGCTGAGTGAAATAAGCCAAGAAGAGAAAGTCAAGTATCGCATGGTCTCACTTACTTATGGTGCATGAGGGGCAAACTGGAGGACAGTGGCAGAAGGAAAGCAAATGGGAACTAGGGTAATCTAGGGAGGGAAACGAAACAACAGAGATTTTGAATGCAGAAACAAACTGAGGGACTTGGAGGGAGGGGGGTGGAGGGATGGGAGAGCCTGGTGGTGGGTATTGGGGACACCTAAAGCGTGGAGCACTGGGTGTGGGGAATGGGGAATGAATCTTGAAACCCTGGAAAAAAAAATTTAGTAACAATAAAAAAAAATAATAATAATAAAAAAAAATAGAATCCACTCCCACTGCTTTCGTGGCAGCTGCGGCGGTTCAGGTGGAGGCGGCTGCGCGCCGGCCCGCCGGGCAGCGGGAAAAGAAAAAAAGACTTTAAAAATTCTCCTTGCCTTGCCCCGGGCTCCGCTGTCTTCCCGTTTCTGTCTAGCCCCGATTCAGGCCGTATTCTGCTGTTATTCCTCACTCACAGAGCACTTTCGTTTTGGGGTATTTGTTTTCAATGGTTCAGCTCTGCGGGCTTCCTCCCCCACTCCCCTGTCTCTAGGGGCAAGCCTCCAGACCCTCTTATTTGTTTCTACCTTTTTGCCGATGTTCCTTGTCTCTCGTGGCGGTCCAGAAGTAGGAAATATCACATTTCAGGCTGATTTCATGGGTGTTCACGGTGGTCTTGTAGTGTATTTTTTGCTGGAATTCAGCTCTCTTCAGGGAGCTCCCCGAAATGTGGTCACCTGGCCTTCCACCATCTTGACCCCCCAAAGAAACATTTTAAATGGGTAAATGAGTCTCAGGCCGTCAGCCAGGTCAAATTTGATGCCAGTAAAGGTGCTATTACTCCCCTTCTCTCAGCTTCTTTTCCATGGTATTTCTTTTTCGACAGATGTCTTTCAGCATGTCTTAAATTCGAAGATATTACCCAGTTTTTGAAAAAACTTGACTGTTTCTGTAACACTGTAGTCACAACTTTATTTGAACTCATTATATACTAATTTTTTTTGTTCTTATAGTTTCCCCACTGGTTTATGTGTTCATCACAGGGGCAATAAGAATACAGTATGCGGGTGAACTGTCCCTTATGGTGAAGCCATGGTGCTGAAGTTCAAACCCTGACTCTGCTATTTATCAGCTGGGTGTCCTTGAGCAATTTTCTCAGTCCCTTTGAGACTCAGTTCCCCCTCCTGGGACACTTAATTTGAGTAGTGACAGCATGTTCCTTAAAGGTTACTACAAGGATTAAAAGAGTTATATTTGTAAGCACTGTGTTTTCAAAAGTGCACTCATATAGTCAATGTTATGTAAGTTTTGATAAAAAAATTAAATCCTGTTGTATCTATTTTATTTCTATAAGCCCTAGCATTTAATTGCTGAATCAGTGTTGCTTGAAATAAACTGATTACAGGTTCAGTTTGTAAGCCTTTAGGTAGAAACTTTGATTTTCCTAGTGATAAATTGATTGTGTTTCCATTCACATGTCAGTGATCCACATTGTACTGTAAGGACAACCGAACTAAAACATAGAATGTTTTGGAGGTAGAGCTGATATGGCATGCTAATGAACAGAATATGGAAGGTGAGAAGAAAAAAGTATCAATGTATCGAAAAATTTTACTCTTTTATCCCAGGTATTTGGATGATGATGCCTTATACTGAAAAGAGGATTTTGGGGGGCTAGCATGTCTGGGGGATGAGGAAAAATATAATTCTCTTTTGAAAGTATCAACTGTGAGATATCTATCTGACTTTTATGTGGAGATAGTGAAGACTATTATAGACTGTTGTACATAGATTCTTGGACTTAACAGAGAAGTTAGAGCATTAAAGTCCATGAAAAAAAGATGATATGATCTTGGAAGAGAGAATCAATTTAAAAAAGCTCTGAGTAAAGTTCTGAGCCATCAGCAGTTATACATTTAAAGGTAAGTGGAGAAGGGGTAAGACTCTAAAGAACTGCCAATGATATTTGGGGAGTGGGGTTTAAAAAGTTATATATGGGGGCGCCTGAGTGGCTCAGTTGGTTAAGCGACTGCCTTCAGCTCAGGTCATGATCCTGGAGACCTGGGATCGAGTCCCACATCGGGCTCCTTGCTCCGCGGGAAGCCTGCTTCTCCCTCTCTCACTCCTCCTGCTTGTGTTCCCTCTCTGGCTGTGTTTCTCTCTGTCAAATAAATTTTTTTAAAAAAAGTTATATATGATCGCCTTCAAGGAGTTAACAGTCAAAAATGGAGCTCACCTCCAAAACATAAATATTTTGAGACTATATAGCATCTAAGATATGCAAATAGTGCTAACTTGTGAACTAAATTCTTTCCTTTCCCTCCCTCATGAGTATTCAACAATATAAGTTTTTGAAGTAGAGAAAGTTCTTAAAACTTATTCACATGAATTTTAATTGGTAAAGTACTCCTATAAATATTTTCAAGGTTATACAGTTTGTGTTAATATACAACATTGGTTTTCAGTGAGTTCAGTCAGGGCAGTAGTAACTATTTTTCCATACAATAATAAAAAAAAAAATCCCAATTTCTAGAAAAAAGCCCTGGATGCTGCATGCTCTTTAGTTATTTTCCAGGCCATCACTTTCCATTTTTATAGCCTGTAGTGCTCTCATTCTTAGCTAAAATTGTGTCATGTCTATCAAGTGTAATTTCCATATCTTTAACTTCCCACTTCTGTAATCAGTCTCCTGTGAATTTTTCAATTTCAATTAAGGTCATTGTGGTCCGGATCACATCCAATTTACTACAAATGTCTCCTGCATCTTTTCCATGTGAGTCTGATATGTTGAATATGCCCGTTCCTTGCCATTTTAGGAAACAGATCTTAAGTGTTGAAATACCTTTAATTTTTCTTTTGCTTTATAAAAAATTCTTGGCAAACTCAAAATTATGAATGGTTTGCTTTGTTCTATTTTTGCACATTTTTTTCATAATAATGGTTTTATAGATCATAATAGAAAATATTTGAGGGTCTGTAGAGAAAACTGAATTTTAGTTGTTTAAAAATGAATATTCCTTTTGATATTGTTGTGGATGTGAATCAATTCTTATAATTAAGAGATGTGAATGGTAGTCTTAATTCAACTCTGCACCACCCTTGGAAGCCTGGTGTAATCTTAGAATTAACAGAAGCATTTTTTTATTTTTCCAAAGAGCCAGGGTGTAAGATATTTAATATTTTTGGAATGCTTTTGTTTTTTTTGAAACTGTGGTCATAAAGGCAATTAAACCTGCCTAAATTAAGCAATCTTCTCTCTTTGCAAGGTTATTATGTCAAATTGGAAATCTCTTAAGTAAATTTGTTAAGGATTAAATACCTGAGGGAATATTTTGAATCTCGAATTAAGCTTTCTTCCAGGAGCTATAGGAAAAGTCAAATAAGTGTCTTTTTATTTATAAGTCAAAATCTCTAAATAGAATTTCATTCTTTTTTACTATCCAGCAGAATTTATGGTGTAGAAAGATTTTATAAACAATTAAGAAAGTGCTAAGAGAATCATAAGCATGAAACTTGATGATACTGACTCTATGTTAAGTACATACAAAACTAAACTATCAAGTTACTTTTATTTTTAATTTTATTTATTTAAGAGAGAGAGAGCACATGTGCAAGTGGGGAGGAGGGGCACAGGGAGAGGGAGAGAATCTCAAGCTAAACTTCATGCTGAGCTCAGAGTTGACCTGGGGCTTGATATCATGCTCTCATGACACTGAGATCATGACTTGAGCTGAAACCAAGAGTCAGAAGCTCAACTGACTGAGTCATAATTAAGGTGAAATAAATAGCTCTAATATTAAAGGACATATGTCAGCTTTGCTCTAGCATCTAACAGAGTCTGGCAAATATAGTTGTTGAATAAAGAGAGAATTGCATATGTACACACTCACCCACCCACACTTTATGTAGTTATTCTCCTTCTACAGAGTTGTATCAAAGATCCTCAGCTGGCTTCACTATTACTTTCATCAGAGCTAGCCATAATCCTGGAGAAAACTTATGCCCCATCCTTCCTCACTTACTTAGTAATTCCAACCATAACACAACAAACTGCCTAAAAGATCAGTTCAAATGGAATTGGAATTCATTAGCCATTAAAACAATAACCATCTCTAGAATGATGATGCCTAATAATAATGCCCTATTTCCTTTAATCATCACAAAAAGTCAAAGTTTGCTAGGCCATTTCTCCTCACCTGGACTTTTATGCTCATATTCATACCATAAACTGACCTGATTTCACACCCTTCCTAGCCTTTCAAAATTTCTAATGTGCTCTCTAGAAACTCAGATTTCCTTGTATTCTTAAGTTCTTCTTTGAGTGGTAATTTCCCTTCCCATAAATTACTTAGACTAAGGTTTGTATAGACTTCCTTTGTGGATCGTTGACATCCCAGACCATTGTTACCACCCCCTCCTTCTCCTTTAATGTGCACAACACCATAGTTCTACCTTCAACTACCATTTTACTAACTTACTCCTTCCACTCTGTATTTGTATCCCTTCTCCACTATTCTTACATCTACTTAAATTACAACTTTAGATACAGTCAAATATATACAGTCAAATCCAAAATTATTTCTTCCAGGCCACAACCTATTCCACCAGAAATGCCCAGTTGATCACTCTGTCGTTCTTGAAACTCATTCTTCACTTTGTTTTGAGAGATCACACACTCTGCTTTTCTTATTTCAGTAGTGGTTTCTTTCCTGACTTTTAATGATGTCTTTATCTCTTCTTACACTTTAAATATTGTCATGTCTTACGACATAGAACTTGGACTTCATGTCATTTCTGTCCAAATCTATTCTGGAAGTCATCTATCCCCATGCTATTAAATATAATTTGAAGGTTAATGACTCCTAAATTTACATCTAAAGGCAGAACTTTTTTCCTGAGGTCCACAGGTCCAAGACTAGTTTGTTGAAACATTGTCTCTCACTACTCCCCATCTTAATCAAGTGTACCACCATTCACTGGGTCGCTTGGAGAAAACACCTCAGTGACCCTCTTGAATATCTTCTTTATCACATTCTTTAAATCTGATCTACCAGCAACTCCTACTCTTTTTTAAAAATAGTTCCCCAATCTTTTTGTTTTTCATCACTTCCATAGTTCTCATGCTTTTCCATGCCATCATCATTAAGTATTTAGACTATCACAAAGTTCCCTCTACTTGACTCACTGTTTCCATTCTCACTAATTTATTTACCTTTGGGTGGTCAGAGCAATGCTTTTTAATGTAAGTGGTTTATCACTTGCCATAATTTTTTATAATAAAAAATATAAATTCTAAGTTCTTGTGATGTTAGAAGGTCTTATGTAATCTTACTCTGGCTATGTCCTCTATCATGACATTCAACTTCTTTACTAGCTGATGTTGTTCACTTTGTCATATCTCCAACAAGCCAGTTGTGCTTCCATATCTGGGTCTCTGGTGGCTGAAAGTCTTACCCACAGATATCTTCATGACTCATTCTCTGTTTGTTCTCATGCCTACACCCTTGTCTCAGAGCACTCTAAGTAAAATAGTAACACCTATCACCAACACATAGCTTGCTCGCTTTTATTTTTATAACTACTCTCCATGGACTTCACCTGATTTTTTTTTTTGTTGCAACCCCTATACAAAGAAAAATATTCCAGATAAAAGAACTCGTATTCATTATAATCATAAGTAAATGAAAATTAAATATTTTTCATATAACAGAGAGGTTTTTTTCAGAGGAATCACATGGTGAATTAGTTTTACAGTCAGTGATTTTTTTTCTAAAGCTAGTATTTGGCAGGAATTGGTAGGAGGGGCTTGAAATAATGCAAGCTGTCTGCCATGGATCTATTTAATACAATATTTAGAGATCATTAGATATATAAAGTATTTCTATTTTTAATTGCCCTTGTTTATATAAGAAAATAAAACAACATTTAAAAATTACTTTATGTAGCTCTTCTGTAGCATATTATTGTTTGGTTTTTTTTAAAGATTTTATTTATTTATTTGACAGAGAGAGAGCACAAGTAGATAGAGCAGCAAGCAAAGGGAGAAGGAGAAGCAGCCTTCCCAAGAGCTGGGAGCCCAATACGGGGCTGGATCCCAAGGCCCTGGGATCAGAGCCAAAGGCAGCCACTTAACCAACTAAGCCACCCAGGCACCCCACATATTATTGTTTTATCAAATATCATGTCAAATGTGCATGACCCACATCTCTTCCACTCTCTTGAAATCAAATTGAGTGTAAATGCATTTTGGCATGCTTTTGTATTTAGAAGGCTGCTCCAAAGGCTTCAGACACCAGGCATTGTCTTAATTTTTTGTTTTATTTTCAAAGTTGTGAAGGCAAGAATAATTGTGTAAATAAAAGTGTCTTTACAGACCAGAAGGGAAGTGGAATGCTGAAGAGAAATATTTCAGTCTTACATAAGTACCTGGAAAGAAACATCCACATTGTCATACACAATAGATTTTACAATTAGATCATGAATTCAACAGCCACATGGCAAGTGGCATGTTTTTCACACTGAAAGAATTTATCTCCATCTATATAATGGCCTTTCTATTTTATGCAAGAATAACTGTAGGCTTTTTTGACCCAATAGGAAGACTGTTTTAAAGTCTCTGGTCTTTGGCTCATGTAGCTTTCTAAGATGCAAATGCACTGAGCTTCCTCACATTATCTGCTTACATTCTATAAGATACAACAGTATCTTGTAAAGTATTTATGTTTGATCCAGGGCAGTTACTGGAGTATCAAGCAATCTCTTACCTTTCTAGAAAATGAATAAAATGATATTTATACTCATATAAATGAGCAGAACAGAAATCACGTGGACATTATTTAGGAATAAAATCAAATTTACTCTTTTTGAACTTATGGATATATTCTGTTTTATAATTTAGAATATGTGTTTTAGAAATTCTAGAAAAAACTTAGATTACATAGTCTGAGTTGTTTTTCTTCTACTTGCAGTCCAGAAATCTAGCTCAATCAACATATTAGTTTTCTGTTGCTGTGTTATCAAATTATCACAAGTCCAGTGGCTTAAAACACCACCCATTTATCATCTCATCATTCTGTGTATGGTCTCCTAGGACTAAAATCAAGATGTCCACAAGTTTGCATTCCTGTAAGAGGCTCTATGAAAGAATTTGCTGTCAAACTCAATTAGGTTGTCAGCACAGTTTAGTTCCTTGAAGTTCTAAGACTGAGGTTTCAGTTTCCTTGCTGGATGTCAGATAAGGGCCAGTCTTTGCTTTTTTGAGGCTGTTTGCATTTCATCCCTTGCTTTCCGTGATCTCCAAGAGGCCTCCTGTTGGGTTGCACATATTGGCCCCTACATCTCAGAGCCAGCAACTGTGTGTCCTGGCCCTCTCACACTCTGAGTGTCCCATTCCTTCTTGAGTCCTGTTTCTATGTCTTCCACTGCATCTCTGACACCCTCCGGAGAAAGTTCTATGCTTTAAGGACTCATTCTTTTTAGATTGGGCTCACCTGAATAAGCCACCATGCTCCTCTTATCATGAAGACCATCACCTTAATATCATCTACAGAAACCCTAAACAAACTAGTGTTGAATTGAATGATAGGGGGATGAAATTTTGGGGGATGGTTCTGCCTACCACACTGAGTTTGTATTTCAAAACTAAAGTATATGTTTTCCAGGTTTGTTAGCTTTTAAAATTAATACTGCGAGAAACTGTATCGCATAGTTGGTTAAATTTAAAAAAACAAACACAGACATACTCATCCTATGACTTTCTTTCTGGTGCTTTGCATCTTGGATTACTAAATAATACTAAGTCTATTGAATTCCATTGAAATTACAGCATTTTTTTGTAATTTTATATAGTGACTTCATGAAAAAATAATTTTACTTTTTCTTCTCCTTGGCCAACTCTTTCCTCTCTTCTTTCTCTCTCCTCCTTCTCTATCTTCTCTTTCTTCTCCCTCCACATTCTCTTTTTTTAAATTTTTCTTCTCTTCCAATCAATTATTATTTAAAGTCACTTTTTTCATAACATTTGAATTCTCTAAAGATATATTTATGTCATTATTTTACTTTTACTTTTTAAAAAATTTTTCCATAACCCAGCAACCTTATCCATCTCCCCCAGCAATACCCTAGCAACCCTCAGTTTGTTTCCTGAGATTGAGAGTCTCTTATGATTTGTCTCCCTCCCTAGTCCCATCTTGTTTCATTTATTTTATGTGATTCTTACAGGCAGTTTTTGTGAGCTAGGTATATTTGGTATCATTGCTGCCATCTTAGTAAAACAGAAAATAGAGTTTTAAATAATTTTGCTAAGCCCACATCTGTTGTATGTAACAGAGAGGTCTATAATGTGTGCATCTGTTCTTGTCTCAGCATTGTATCCACTATACTCTAAACTCTACCATGGTTTGTAGCTCAGTAAAAATAAAAAAACACATCAGTTATTTATATTATTAAATACTTAGACAAGAAAATTTACTGAGGTATGCAAATATATCTAACAAAGACCTGAAAAGGCTTAAAATTAGCAAGATAAGATACGAGACACTATAAATGACTATTACATAGTTAAAAGCTAAATATGATATAAACTTTAAAATGCTTTGGGAGTTTAGAGAAAGTACAAGTATTTTATAGCAGGTAGCATATGATCAAATTTATTAAGGTGGGATAGAGCTGGGAGGGTTCATGGAAAATGAAGGGAACTATAAATGAAGCAGATGTTGGGAAAGTGGAGAGAAATAGTTAAGAAAGGAAATCTGAGATCAAAGTATATATCTCTAGTCAAGTAAGAGACTGGTAATTTCTCAGATCTCTTGTCAGATAGTTTTGCTTTCTGTTAATAAGTAGTCACATTGACTAGTTAACTTTGAGCACATTCCATCTCCATATCATGTCTCTTGTTCTACCATGAAATAGGTATATGATGGTAGCATCATATGGGCATGGCCACATTGTACAGTGAACAAACTTTGAATATTCTCTGTGTGCTTTGAAGTATTCAGATTTAAGCTTGTGATCTTAGTCATTTATCTTTACCAAGTAGAACCTAATATTACCCAAATATGTTGAAGAATTCGATCTTACCTGTTTGAACAGTCCATGAGACACAGAAATCATATTTAAAAAATAATAACTTGGGCGCCTGGGTGGCTCAGTGGGTTAAAGCCTCTGCCTTCGGCTCAGGTCTTGGTCTCAGGGTCCTGGGATCCAGGCCCGCTTGGGCTCTCTGCTCAGCGGGGAGCCTGCTTCCTTCTCTCTCTGTCTCTGCCTGCCTCTCTGCCTACTTGTGATCTCTCTCTGTCAAATAAATAAATAAAATCTTTAAAAAATTAACAACTTGATTTCTAGTGTGGAGGATCCAACTCCAGAGAGAACTAGATAGTATTATAAAAGGTGAAAGGAGACCATACATTTAAAACACTTTGAACTCTAATACATCTTCTCTAGACAAAATACGGTATATCATCTATTTATCCATATAATTATTTTGTACCTTTTGATTTCATTTGGTGTTATTTTTGCTAATCACCCATATTTTTGGTGTAATTTACATTTAAAAATATATGATTTCAGGTGCGCCTGGGTGGCTCAGTTGGTTAAGTGACTTCTTTTGGCTCAGGTCATGATCCTGGAGACCCAGGATCGAGCCCCACATCGGGCTTCCTGCTCAGCGGGAAGGTGCTTCTCCCTCTCTCAGTCCCTCTACTTGTGTTCCCTCTCTAGCTGTGTTTCTCTCTGTCAAATAAATAAAAAAAAAATCTAAAAAAGATATTTTATTTTTTAAAGGTTTTATTTATTTGAGAGAGAGAGCATGAGTGTGGTGAGGGGAAGAGGGAGAGGCAGATTCCCCACTGAGTGGGGAGCCTGATGTGAGGGGTGTGGCATACTGGGATTCGGGATCATAACCTGAGTTGAAGGCAGGCAGATGCTTAACCGACTGAGCCACCCAGTTGCCCCCAAAAGGTATGGTTTTATATTTATCAAACATACAGAAGGATATTTTCTATATACATAATATATATATGTTTCACAACCCCATCAGGATATAGAACATGTTCATCAATGGATAGTTTTATCATGACCTTTTTAATTAATGAGTCTTTCCCTGTTTTCTACTATAATACATTTGTTTTGTTTTTTCTAGAAAGTCATCTAAAGGGTAGCTTCTGGTGTGTGCTCTTTTGCATCTGACTTAATTTGCTCAGTGTAGTGTTTGAGATTCATTCTGATAAATAATATCCCATTTTATGAATATACCAAAGTTTATTTATTCATTCTCCTGCTGAAAGAAGATAAGTTCTTACCAGTTTTTGACTATTAGGGATAAAGCTGTTATGAGTATGTTAACACAAGTCTTTCCTGTATGTGTGTGTTTAATTTCTTTGGGGCAAATTCTTAGGAGCAATTGCTGAGTTACAGGATACATATATGTTTAACTTTAGAATAAACTGCAAAATGGTCTCAAAAAATGATTGTATCACTTTATACTCCCTCCCACCCCAGGAATGCTCAAATGACTAGTTGTTTCATTGCCAATACTTGGTTTTGTCAGTGTTTGAAAGTTTATCCATTAGAGTGACTAATCGGTGATTCCATAACAGTGAATTAAAACTTCCATATGGCAAAACATCATGAGAAAAGTCAAAGCACTAACCACAAACTGGGAAAATATTTATGCTCTGAGTTCAGGTGGATTTTCTCATCTTTTCTGAGCTCATTATATTTTCTTGCTCTGATGTATTATTTTAATTTTTCCTGTCTAGTTCAGCAACATATCATTTCAGTCATACAAACCAATGTGTCTAATTTGGATTATAGCAAAAAAAATTAATTTTATTTACTTCTTCTTTTGAGGAGTACTTCTTAAGAATCCTAAAATTACCTCTAATTCCATAATACCTAGATCCAAAAGAACTTCCTAGTGCCTATCAAAAAGCAAATGTTAAAAAAAAAATACAATTCTGCCTCTATGGGAACACCAGTAAAATTCACAGATACAATTTTCGCTGTTGTAGATGTATCCCCCTACAATTAGTGGATAATGTTGGTGGAAGGTGGGGGCAAATAAGATTTTGAGATTCTGTGGACATATTGCATTTAATTCTTTTCTTAGAAGCACTACGATTGTTTAAAGATCTTTTTAAAAGATTTTATTTATTTAATTGACAGAGAGAGATCACAAATAGTCAGAGAGGCAGGCAGAGAAAGAGAGGGGAAGCAGGGTCCCCACTGAGGAGGGAGCCTGATGTGGGACTAGATCCCAGGACCCTGAGATCATGACCTGAGCCAACAGGCAGAGGCTTAACCCTCTGAGCCACTCAGGCAGCCCTAAAGCTCTTTGATAGCAATAGACCTATAGCTATGTGGTTCACTAATAAACATATTTTGATCTATCCTTAAAATAGACACCCATTCTCTACAGTGTTATGGATGATTTTTTTGTACACTTGTTTCTTATACTTTGTTCCATGTAGATTATACCTAGATTATTCTTTTAAATTTTAATTCAGTGTAGTTGACATACAGTACTATTTTAAAGAATATTTTATAGTGATTCAACAGTTCCATTTATCACTCTTTGCTCTTAAGTATATTGTTAATTCTCTTCACTTATTTTACCTATCTCTCCCCTATCTCCCCTCTGGTAACCATCTGTTTTTTTTTTTTTTTTTTTAAGATTTTATTTATTTATTTGACAGAGAGAAACACAGCCAGAGAAGGAACACAAGCAACACAAGCAGAGGGACTGAAAGAGGGAGAAGCAGGCTTCCCCCTTGGAAGTGGAGCTCGGTCCTGGGTCTCTGGAGTCATGACCTGAGCCAAAAGCAGTCACTTAACCAACTGAGCCACCCAGGCGCCCCAACCATCTGTTTTTCAGTTAAGAATCTGGTTTTGGTTTCTCTCTGTTTTCCTTTGTTTAGTTTTTTTCCCCCAAATTGTTATTTAAATTATGTTTAGTTAACATATAGTGTAATGTTTTTTCAGGAGTAGAATCTAGTGATTCATCACTTACATATAATACCCAGTGCTCATCACAAGTGCCCTCCTTAGTGCCCATCACCTGTTTAACTCATCTGACACTCTTCTCCCCTTCAGCAACCCTCAGTCTGTTTTCTATAGGTAAGAGTATCTTATGGTTTGCTTCCCTGTCTTTTTTGTATGGATGATTTCTATGAAACTTTCAGATAGCTGATCATTTCAGAAAGTCATCCTCCACATAAGAAAATCAGTAACACTCATCTTAAGTATTTATTTACATTGCCTTAAAATATCATTAAAATTTAGTTAATTGTGCAACACAGTAGATGAATGCGATAACATTTTAATATTTATTTATTTTGCAAAATCTTTTTTTCAAAAATTACTTTCTGTAGATTTTTAAATATGGAAATCTTGTTGATTAAGCATATTTTCAAAATTTCATTTGGGGAGAGTCTGATTCAAGAAGAAAACTTACTTCTAATACCAAATTCTTGAATGCAGTTTTTAAAAATCAGATTTATTTGCGCAAATTTTAGGATTCCAAATCTCAGTTCCTTTTCATAAGAGAGATTTTTGTGTAGACTGCTACTTGTCTAAGCAATGCCATTTTTCATTTTCTTTAAAACAGACTTCATTCTAAGTGGTTACAATCCTTAATAAAAACCTAAATTTCACAGCCTCCTTAGCAGCTAGGAATGATCAGTGGAGAAGTATGTGGAAGATCTTCAGTAGAGCATCCCTCAATGGGTTAGTTCACCTCAGTATTATATTCTTTTCCTTTTATTCCCTTACATTATATTTTTGCTTGGAATATTGATGGATGCATAGATGTTCCATAGCCATCTCTGACTATGAGTTAAGTGTGGAATCCAATGCCAGAGATGATGGAACAGAAAAGAAAAAGAATGGATCCGTGAAGACCGTGTAGCTGGTATGGCAACTCTGAATTGCTTATCCTTCAACTTCTTGGATGTAAAAATTAAAATAAACCCATACATTTCTTAAACCACTTACTCAGGTTTCTATTAGACAACATCTGAACCTCCTCATAACAGAAACAAGGTCTATGAAAAAAATAAAGAAATAAGAGTGTTAGGTACCTGCACACATTAAAACAAAGCTTATCGGAATTAAATCAATATCTTCTTACTTTTTTTTCTTTCCGATACTATTTCTGTAAGATTTACCTCCTTTCTCCTAATTACACACACACACAGACACAGATGTGCATGTGGGTGCATTTACTTTTCCTTTAGGGGAGGAGCGAGGTAAATTGACTATGTATACGAGGAGCCTTTCTGGGCTTCAGTCATAACCTCCTCATATATCTGCAATCTTGGCAGTCACCTGTAATTTATCTACAAAGTTTCCAACTGACAATCTGGCTGATGTTGAAAGCATTACTACCATGGCACACATTACTGTCTCTGGTATTTCCCCACTATAACTTCAGACCTTACGTCTCTTAAGTCCAGATTTCTCATCTACTGGTTCCTTGTTCCAAAACTGCCTGCAAAGCTGCTAATGCTATAATTCACAAAAGCAGTCTGAACATTTTTAACTGTGGCCACTTAGGATTGTTATTTATTTTCATTTCAAGGTAATAAACAACTTGGGGTCAAGGGAGAAGTGGATTTAAGCCATGGAAGCAATTTTTCCTTCAATTCCCAACAGCGTTGTTGTGATCTTTTCACAATGGCACAGCCTCTGGTGACATCTGGTTTCCCTGTGATTTCCCACAGTCCCCCTCAATTCAACTGAGCCACTAGTCTTCAGTTACATTTGGTATCTTCAACATAGTTGTTAAAACATGGTTGTAATGCTATGAGTCAAGTGTAGTTGATGTATGTGTGTGTTTCTTATTAAAATTAAAATACATAGTTTAAAAAAGTTTTAAATTTTATGGATGGGATTTTCCATCACATTTTTTCAATTAATTATTGTCTGTATAAGGAAATTTTTTCAATATATTCAGATTACTAATTCAGTGAATTTTTATCTATTAACTGATTTTTTTCCTACTTCTCAAGCCAATTAAAGACAAATAATTACAGATTTCTTTTATTTCTAGGAATTCCCTTATTGCATAGAGCAATACATCCAATAACAATGGCAATTAACATCTTTATTTTGTTCATGACTTTATTTTTTTTTTAATATTTTATTTATTTATTTATTTGACAGAGAAAAACACAGCAGGAGAGGGAAGACAAGCAAGGGGAGTGAGAGAGGGAGAAGCAGGCTTCCCACCTAGCAGGGAGCCCGATGCGGGGCCCGATCCTAGGTCTCCAGGATCATGACCTGAGCCGAAGGCAGTCGCTTAACCAACTGAGCCACCCAGGTGCCCCTGTTCATGATTTTAATAGAAATGCTTTAAACAATACAGAAGTGAAATTATGTAGTAATACTTTATCTAGAATGCAGCTGACAAAGGAAATAGAAAACTTGAACTAAATGTGAGGAAATAGTTTTGTATGTTAGAAAAGTTTCTATTTGCTCAATAGATTAACATATACTTCCAGGATCAATCTGTCCTTACCCAAAGATCTTACCTGGTGGTCACAAGACATTTATTACCTATATGTTATATACCTGTTGATTCTGACTTTTATGTCTGTCTTAGCAGTTGTCACATACTTTTTGTTGTAGTTATTTTTTAATGTTTATGTACCATCACTAGACTATAAAGTATTCAGAACTATAAACAATGCCCTGACAGAATCTAGCTTATTGCCTCGTATATAGTAAGTATTTAATATGTTATGATGGAGAATATTGCTGGTTGTTTATTTTGCAAAATTTAAATAAGAGTCACATTATTGCCATTATCATCAGCAGCAACATCTTGCTATCAAAATATGTTCGTAAGTTAATTTTCTGTGACTCTCAGTGGTTCTGCAAAGTTTTTCAGAAACAGAATCATGAGAAGGGTAGAAAGGGTAGAAAATATTTGGGGGACTGTTTTATCAAATGATTTTATTTAAAAATGTGACTTGAAAATATGAATAGATTATAGTTTTTTGAATATGGCATGAAATACTTAAAATGCTCAAAACTATAATTTTTTTTCTAAATGATTTATAAAAAAACAGGGAAAATTTTTACATAAAATTGTGCACTGTAGGGACGCCTGGGTGTCTCAGAGGGTTAAGCCTCTGCCTTTGGCTCAGGTTATGATCTCAGGTCCTGGGATCAAGGCCCAGGTCTGGCTCTTGGCTCAGCGGGGAGCCTGCTTCCTCCTCTCTCTCTCTCTCTCTGCCTGCCTCTCTGCCTCTTTGTAATCTCTCTCTCTGTCAAATAAATAAATAAAAATCCTTAAAGAAACCCTTTTAAAAAGATTGTCCACTGTACTAAGTACTTAGGATATGAAAAATACAAGACATCTTGTAAGAAGAACATAGAATTTTTTGTCTAGTAGGCATATTAGGCATATATATATATATATATATATATATATATATATATATATATATCTCCAAAAGAAAAGATGAGGGAATCAGGACCTTTCTTGCTCAAGGGTGTTTTCGTTTTGTCTTTTGCTCTAGAGATTTTGGGCTATATACTTCACCTTCAGGTAATTTGTCTGGGAGTAGATGGATATCAGAAATAGAAGCCATTTAACACTGAAGAAATGAGAGACATGGAATATGTTGCCATTTCTTGTACAAAAGACTCAAGGTAGAGAAAAATATAAAACTTGTCTAAATTCTTAGGAGTTAGAAGAAATCTATAAACTGCCTTTAACTGGCCTTATGACTTTTGAGTTGTTGGCAAATTATTTTGTCTCATTCTACATGTGGGAAATTTGAATTTTAATTAAGGTGGCTTATCAAAGTTTAATATTGATAAGGGGCAGGGAGAGCCATGATTGACGTAAACCTTAGTTCTTTGGCTACCAATTCAAAGCACTCTGTATTAAATGAAGTCCAAGTAAAATAGAGATTTTACTTCCACGGTTAATCAGAATTACACTTGCTGAAAATATATCATTCTGTTCAATAGTTTACATAGATTATTACATTGGATTTTCAAAAAGCCTTTGATTTATATACTGATCTGCAATTACATAGATGAAAAAGGTTCATTATAAGAAATTTTAGTTAAAATTTCTCAAGGTCACAGAGCTATCAAGTAAAAAAGTTGAGTTACAGTCACCAAAAAGACAAGTTATTTATTAAAAGTTTAAAATTTAAGTGTATTTGGATTTAGAAAAACAAATATTACTTATTTAATTTCCAAATTTCTATTACCTATATAAATAATGAAAGAAGTTCTAAAAATTCATTATTTTGGGACAGTACTGCATTGTACACATAACTTTATCAGTCATGTGAATGCTGCAGGAATGGAAATTTGTACTGAGTTAATTCTTGGGAATACCATTCTAAATTTATACATGCAGTTGCTGAGTGATTATAAGCAAGCCAGCCACAGCATGACATGCTCTCATTCATCAAAAGAACCCCACAAACTTCTAGCATATGGAAGCATTTCTGCACTACAAGTTATTCTGAGAGGGAAACATATAATTTATAAATACTATCAAATAAAATATGCATTTCCAAATGCTTTGGTAATAAAATATATAGTATAGAAAAATTACCTTTCCATCACTTCTTACAATTACATTCTGATGTAAAAAATACACTTTGTATTTGGATCAGTTCAAGTTCAAATCCAGGTGCACCATTCATGATCTGTGTGGTCTGAAGTCTTCTATATAGTGTTGTTATATAATTCAAATTTAGCAATATCTGTAAGGCAATTAGCCCATTGCCTGATAGTGAATATTCAAAAAGGGTTGATTTTCATCTTTCTTTTTCTCCTCAAAACTATTAAAAATATTCCTCACAATTGTATATAGGAAAACCCATGCTTAAGAATATAAAATTACTGTTTCTAGTGGAAATCATGGACATGCTTATTCTATTTATTACCAGGATTAACAACACAAAAATATAACCAACAGTCAAACCTTTAGAGAGTGTTGATGGGATGTGAAATTAGCAGATCTTTGTGCAGGGCAATTTGACACTTTCTTAAAAAAAAAACAAAAACAAACCTTAGAAATACATATATTCCTGGACTCAGTAATTCAATTTTAAATCTAACAGGAATTTATGTATTAAAGCTAGGCTTGCGGGTCTACAAAGAAACATTCTAATTTATTCAAAGCAGCAGTTGAATAAGTAACATTTTGGAAACGACCAAAATAATACTCAGTAATAAAGAACAGTTGCCTCAAAATTTTGATTCTGGAGAACTTAGAAAGAGTCAGAATAGGAGGAACCTGAGCTCATCCCATCCCACATTTACAACTAGGTATCATCCACATCCAAATCGATAAACTGGAGAGCCATCCAAAGACGGACAGAATGAACTCCACAAGTAAATATAGAGAAGAAGCTGCATCTGAAAGTTTAGGATGGTCAGAAAGGCAGAGGGAGGCTGCCTGCAGGAGGGAGGGAGCAGTGCATGGAGAGGGAAGAGATAGAGGCCCTTACTTGGGTAAGACTAAACCCCATAACATTTTGCTTTAAAAAGGAGAGGACCTGAATTCCCAGTTTTTAAAACTAGTGGGATGTGGAGCCTGGAGCTTTAAAGTCAGTTGACTAACCTCTAGGCAAGCTGGGAGGGCAAGTGATAGTCACCACTCTTAAAGAGACCTCAGCCTGCAGAGAGAGGCAAAGAGAAGCAACATAAACATTGCTGTTTACACAACACCAGGACAAATAAAAGACAGATCTATTCACACAGATTTTGGCACATATTGGGAGACTTCTTAAAAAATGAGGGAGCTGGCAGGTGCTATTTTCCTGCCCTGCTTCCCTGCATACCCAAAGCCTTCTGCAGAGGGTAGAATTGTATAGACACTTGCTACCTAACCTGCAAACAGTGTATCACATCCACAAGTAACCCTGAAGGCACACACACTCCAACCCTGCTAGCCTCGCCCAACCACCATGTACAAGTGCTGAAGCCACCCAGCACCCAGCAGCCATGCCATGCTGAGCCACTGCTGCATGCCTTGCCCAGCTGCTGGGAACACAAGTGCCACCACACTCTTTGCCCAGCTACATTTCCCTCGTCCCTGCAACATTTCAGGAAATCCAGCATAGGACTAGTGGCCCAATGTGAATTTTGCTAACACTGCTGTCCCATTCCCAAGTTCCCCAGAGGGCACCCTCCCCCTTAGAGCTCGTCTGTCTGCGTGGGTCCCACTAACATCACTCTCCCCACTCAACAAGTAGAGAGTCAGTGCAGACAACTGCACTGGGAAAAGTGACACACATAGGGTATTCTGAAGTTCCAGGTTCTGGTGAACAGGGAACACTGCACTGCAGGGCACCCAGGACCTCTTTTTCATAGTCACTTCTTTCAAGAGAAAAAGCCATAGCTGACTTTCTTTTTCTTTTTTTTTTTTTTTTTAAGATTTTATTTATTTATTTGACAGAGAGAGAGATCACAGGCAGGCAGAGAGGCAAGGCAGAGAGAGCAGAGGAAACAGGCTCCCTGCGAGCAGAGAGCCCAATGCGGGCCTCTATCCCAGGACCCTGAGATCATAACCTGAGACGAAGGCAGAGGCTTTAACCTACTGAGCCACCCAGGCACCCCATAGCTGACTTTTTTTTTTTTTTTTTTTTAAGATTTTATTTATTTGACAGAGAGAAACACAGCCAGAGAGGGAATACAAGCAGGGGGAATGAAAGAGGGAGAAGCAGGCTTCCCGCCGAGCAGGAAGCCTGATGTGGGACTCGATCCCGGGTCTCCGGGATCATGACCTGAGCTGAAGGCAGTCGCTTAACCAACTGAGCCACCCAGGCGCCCCCATAGCTGACTTTTTTAATAGAAATAGACAGGCAGACAAAATGAGAAGACTGAGAAATGCATTCCATATGAAATATAGGACAAGGCCACAGCCAGAGATCTAAGCAAAACAGATATAAGTGGCATGTCTGACATTTAAACCAGTGATCATAAAGATACTCGCCAGACTTGATAAAAGAGTGGAAGACGTGATAGAGACCCTTAACACAGAGATAAGGAATAGCATAGCAGAGATAAAAGGCCCGATAAGAGAATGAGAATCACGCTTGATGGAATAAACAGCAAGATGGAAGAACCAGAGGAATGACTCAGTGACCTTGAAAAGTAATGGAAAGTAATCAGGTGGAACAAAAGAGACAAGAATTATGCAACATGAGACTAGAGTTAGGGAACTTCGTGACTCCATCACACATAGTAACATTTTTATTATAGGAGTCCAAGAAGAAGAGAAAAGGGGACAAAAATTTATTTGAAGAAGTAATAGCTAAAAACCTTGCAATCCGGAGAAGGAAATTGATATCCAGATCTAGGAGACATAGAGAACTCCCATCAAAGTCAACAAAAGCAGATGCACACCAAGATATATTATAATTAAATTGGCAAAATATAGTGATAAAGAAAAAAAAAGGCAAGACAAAAGAAGTCAGTAACTTACAAGGAAACACCCATAGGGCTAGCAGAATATTTTTCAATAGAAACTGTGCAAGCCAGAAGAGAGTGTCATGATAGAGCCAAAGTGCTGGATGAGAAAAGTCTATAGCCAAGAATACTCTGCCCAGCAAGACCATTGTTCAGAAGAAGAGAGAAAGTTTCCCAAAGAAACAGAAACTGAAGTTCTTGGTGACCATAAGAGCAGCCTGCAAGAAATATTGAAGGGGACTCTGAGAGGACTAGAGAGACTAAAAGTGACAATATGATAGTAGGAAACACAAAAGCACTAAAAGTGAATATTCCTATAAAATCAGTCAAGAAACTCACTTAAGAAGGATATAAAATATAATAACCTATATTCAAAACTTGGGGAGAAGAGACAAAAAGAATGGTTTCAAAGTTAATGACCGTCAACTTAATTTAGACTTCTATATGCAGGAGAGGTTATATGTAAATCTAGTGGTAACCATGTATCAAAAACCACTAATGAATACTCAAAGAAAACAGGGAAATCCAAATGTATCACTAAAGAAAATCAGTAAACCATGAAAGGAAGACAAGAAAGGGTCAGAGAAAATCAGAAACAACAACAAAGCAAGTAATAAATTGGCAATCAATACTTATCTATCACTAATCACTTTGAATCCAATGGACTAAATGCTTCAATCAAAAGACAATGGATTAAAAAAAGAAAAGACCCATCTACATGCTGCCTACAAGAGACTCATTTTAGATCTAAAGATACCTGCAGATTGAAAGTGAGGGGATGGAGAAGCATTTATCATGCAAATGGATGTCCAAAGAACTATATTGGGACAAAATACACATTTAAACAAAAACTGTTAACAAGAAACAAAGAAGAATATTATATATAATAATAAAGGGGACAATCCAACAAAAATGTAACAATTGTAAATATCACCCAATATAGGTGCACCCAAATATGTAACACAGTTGGTAACAAACATAAAGGAACTAATCAATGATAACAGTAGGGGACTTTAACACCCCACTTATGTCAGTAGATTATCAAAACAAAATCCACAAGGAAATGAGCTTCAACTGATACTACAACAGATGGATTTAATAGGTATATTCAATAAATTCCATTCCCAAAGAGCAGAATACACACTATTTTCAAGTGCATACAGAATGTTCCTCTGAATAGATTGCATATTAACTCACAAAACAAGCCTCAACTAATTCAAGATCAAAGTCATACTATGCATCTTTTCTCCCCACAGTGTTATGAAAGTAGAAGTCAAACACACACACACACACACACACACACACACACACACACGCACACAGTCTGAGAAGACCAAAAATATATGGAGGTTTAATAACATGCTATTAAACAATGAATGAGTCAACTAGGAAATAAAGAAGAAATTTAAAAAATATATAGAAACAAATGAAAATGAAAACAATGGATACATACATAGATCAGTGGAACAGAATAGAAAACCCAGAAACAAACCCACAACTATATGATCAATTTATCTTTGACAAAGAAGGAAAGAATATCTAATAAGAAGAATACAATGACTTCAACAAGTAATGTTGGTTGAAAACTGGGTAGCAACAGGCAAAAGAAAGACACTGGACCACTTATACCATACACAAAAATAAATTCAAAATGGATTAAAGACCTACATGTAAGACCTGCAACTATAAATATCCTAGAAGAGAACACAGGAAGTGACCCTTTGACCATAGAAACTTTTTTCTAGATATGTCTTCTGAGGTAAGTGAAACAAAAATAAAAATAGACTATTGGGGCTACAACAAAATAGAAAGCTTCCATACAGTGAAAGAAACAATGAACAGAACTAAAAGGCAACCTTCAGAATGGGAGAAGGTATTTGTAAATAGTGTATCTGATAAAGGGTGAGTATCCAAAATATATAAAGAACTGATACAAGTCAACACACCCAAAAAAACAAAGCAACTAAAAAATGGGCAGAAGACATGAATAGAAGACATCCAGATGGTCAACAGTTAAATGCGAAGATGTTCATCTTCAGTTGCCGTCAGGGAAATTCAAATCAAAACTACAATGAGATGTTAACTTCACACCTGTCATAATGGCTAAAATTAACAGCACAAGAAACAATAGGCATAGCAGGAACACTTGTGCACAGTTGGTGGGAATGCAAACTGGTTGTAGCCACTATGGAAAACAATTTAAAGGTTAATCAAAAAAGTTAATGGGAAGTAGGGTAATCCAGGGAGAGAAACGAAACAACAGAGACTTTGGACACAGAAACAAACTGAAGGACTTGGAGGGAGGGGGTGGGGGGATGGGAGAGCCTAGTGGTGGGTACTGAGGGCACCTATTGCATGGAGCACTGGGTGTGGGGAATGGGGAATGAATCTTGGAACACTGGGAAAAAAAATTAAGTAACAATAAAAAAAAATTAAAAAATTTAAAAAAATTTAAAAAAAAGTTAAAAATAAAAATACTCTGTGATCCAGCAATTGCTCTACTGGATATTTACCAAGGAATTAAAAAACACTAATTTGAAGGGACATATGCACACCTGTGTTTATAATAGCATTATTTATAATAGTTAAGATGTAGAAATACATATATATATGTGTGTATATATATGTACATATATATGTATATGCCATATATATACACACATATATATGTATATGCCATATATGTATATGATATATATATCATTACACACACACACACACACACACACACACACACACACACGGCATGAGGGAAGGGACCCAGTAAGCAGGGAGACAATCACAAGGGCCACTGGGGTAGTCATATCAGGAATTTAATTCAAGGACCCAAAGCACATGTAAAGCAGAAAGTGTATTTTGATTTGCATGAATCAAAAAATATTTTAGAAACCAAACAGTTCCTCACAAAGTCATTCATACCTTTTTTTTCTTGGACTATAGGTGTAACTACTATTGCTTAAAATAAGATGACTCTTAGGGGTGCCTGGGTGGCTCAGTTGGTTGAGTGACTGCCTTCAGCTCAGGTCATGATCCCGGAGACCGGGGATCGAGTCCCACATCAGGCTTCCTGTTCGGTGGGAAGCCTGCTTTTCCCTCTCTCATTCCCCCTGGCTGTGTTTCTCTCTGTCAAATAAATAAAATC
The DNA here is from genome assembly GCA_004023965.1 of Spilogale gracilis. Classification (NCBI taxonomy): domain Eukaryota; kingdom Metazoa; phylum Chordata; class Mammalia; order Carnivora; family Mephitidae; genus Spilogale; species Spilogale gracilis. Next base: position 22,797 of record PITA01003207.1, read on the forward strand.
TTAAAAAAAAAAAACAACTCTTAGTTTATATTAGGGATATTTGATGATGCTATAAATTCTGCCCCCTACAGTACCTGTTGTAACAATGGAAGGAAGAAATTGAATATCTAATGAGGGCTACTTTATGACCAAAATTATTCACATACTATATCATTTAATTGTCATAACAATTAGATATCTATCTTCATGAACAGAAAATTGAGGATGGAATATCCTTTATTATGACATATAGGCTGTGATAAAGTAGGGATTCTTTAAAGACCTTGTTCCCCTCCACTCTTTGTGAGAACCTGTATACATATAGAGTAATATCATGTCTTAGTTTTCTACTCCAGTATAAAGTATGTATAAAAGGTATTTTTAGATGGTTTTATTTAAAATATTTATTTATACTTCACCAAATAAGTAATTTTAGACACCTAAAGACAACATGTTTTCAACTAATAGACACCGTAATTCCAAATATACTTTTGTGGGATTTATTAGAAATGTGGAACAATTTTTCCCAGAGGAAAAATATTACAACTTCTAATTAAGATATCTGGTCAGTCCCCAAGAGCTGGTAAGGTAGCTGGGCAAGTACAGTCATAGAACCATAAAACCCAATGACCACTTAGATAATTGTTTAGGTAAAAAATATTTTTGCATACTCCAGTTATAGTATCTGGAGACATGCCTTTTACTTCAGGTATAGGTTTGGTAGCCCATCTCTCTTCTATCCTCATAATTTTAGGTAGGGAACAAACTCCTGTTTAGCACAAGTGTTAATGTGATCAGAGATTGAACACCCATGGATAAATGGAAGAGAAGCTGAAGACAAAGGATTTCCTACTGATACACATATTTTTAGACCTAATGGGTACATCTAAAAACGTTTCTGTCAAAAACTAGAATTATAAAAATGTTAATATAGCCCAGAGGTCATCAGTTAGAGATTTTAAATAAAAATATTTGTTCTAATAGCAGTTCAATAGCAGTCCCAGCCTTCCTCTAGAAAGGGGAAGGATCACTGGTAGGTGGAGTGTTCATAAGAAGGGATCTGCTTGGGGTAATTGAATCTATTTTAGGAGCTTCTGTCTATTTTATTTTTACCCAGAGTTTGGGTCAAGGAAAGCAATTTTATTATAGGTAACTGAATTTTGCTATTTTCTACTAAAGGAACATATTGAGGTAATTAAGTAGATATATAAAATAGCTGAGAAACCACTCAAAATGAAAAAAAAATTGCTGAAGACTAGGGAAAACAGCCTTCTTCATTGCCAAATAGTTTTAAGTGTTATGGAATAAAGGACATTGAAAGCATTTCCTTTATAATGAACAGCTGCTAGCTGAAATCAAACTTCGTGTGTACACAGAAAGCATTTGCCATGGTCCTTGTGGGTAGAATAATAGTCAAAATGATTCTAATAATTGAAATGAAGTAGGCTGTACAGTTCCCAACTGCCACAACAAAAACATTTTGGAAAATTGGATCACTCACAGAAGCTAAAACGTGTAGCAATTTGTTTTTATGGAAATTACATTTATAAGCTTAGTAATAAACTGAAAGCAAGGTCCTAGCCTAGACCTTTCTTCAAGATTTAACATAGCCAAGTAAATTAACCTATTGAAAATTCTTCATTTGTTTAAATTGGTTCACTTAAGAAGTTGTAAAAGGCTTTATTAAAGAACATTCTGTAGGGCTAAAGTTATTGGAGAAATGATATAATTCATTACCCCGTGGCCACATTTCCAAATATAGTTAAGTAGGGGCAGACCCTACCATCACAATTTAATATGTGTAATTGGGGGAAAGGAATATGTTCACACCTATATGAAAGTGCTGTTGGAATATTCATCAAGGAAGCTAGAATTATGAAACATATTTTACAATTTATGTGTAGTTTTTCATATGATTTTTTATTCTGGATATAAATATAAATATAAATATAAATATATATTAAGATTTTATTTATTTATTTGACAGAGAGAAACGAAGCCAGAGAGGGAACACAAGCGGGGGGAGTGAGAGAGGGAGAAACAGGCTTCCCGCCGAGCAGGGAGCCCAATGTGGGACTTGATCCTGGGTCTCCAGGATCATGACCTGAGCCGAAGGCAGTTGCTTAACCAACTGAGCCACCCAGGAGACCCTGGATTTATATTTTTTAAGATTTAATTTATTTATTTGATAGAGTGAAAGAGAGCAAGAGAGAGCATGAGCCCGGGGGGAGAAACAGAGGGAGAGGGAGAAGCAGACTCCCCACTGAGTGGGGAGCCCAATGTGGGGCTTGATCCCAGGACCCCAAGATTTTGACCTGAGCTGAAGGCAAACACTTAACCGACTGAGCCAACCAGATGCCCCCAGATTCATATTTAAAAGATATTTTAAATATAAAAGATATTTCCTTTATCTTTCTTATTCTGATTGATCATTATTTATCTGAAATTACAAAATTGGGTTTATGACTGAGGTTTTAAGTAGTACTTACACTCAAAAATGACCTATTTATTTTTACAACAGATAGGTCATTGTGCTTGGTTAGCACAGGGAATGTTGTGACGAATAAGGTAGGTACAGTCCTCTCATCTGGGGGCCTGCAGTTTAACTTTGAAAATAACTACAATTCTGTTATATAACTGAAAGAAATTTAGAGTGTTTAGGAAAGCCATATGACGAATACCTACTTAATCAATGCAAATTTTAGTGGTATTGGTCTTTAGGTAGTAAAATTAGCAATAGTTAAGAAAGGATAAAAAATTTAAAAGCAAACAAAACTATTAGACAAGGAATAAGAAGTCTTGAGTTCTCATCCTACTCAACAGTTAATATTTGTGTAATTAAGATCATTACATTTAATGTCTGAGCTTCCATTGTCCTATTTCTAGTATGTGGGTAGGAATAGGCATCTATAATTTTCCAATGTAATTTATAATTCCTCAGTATTACAATTTTAAGAATCAAAGTCTTCTGAAAGGGAGAGGTGGAGTTTCATAAATATCTTCTTTCATCACGTCATGTAGATGCTAAGTTTTTGCATTTAAAAAAAGACTTCATTTAGAACAAAATCTGCCTAAAGTTATGGGTCACAACTCTTTTCTAGTCCAACATAAATAAGAGAAAGATTATCATGAATAATTGTGACCCACTTTTATTGAAATTCTCCCATTTCACTTCCCTAATATTTAGAAAGCTGTTTTAGAACCTGGTTTGAGAGGATATTTTTAATTTAAAAAGACATCCTGCACAACTCTTCTTATTTTCTTCTCATTTTGACCTGAGAACTACTCTCTTGAAGTTAAATGTGTGAATATTCTCCTTTGGCCACCCCAAATCCTCTCTTCTCCTGTTTGTTCTGTACCTTGCAAGTGTGAACTCGGAGGACCTAATCAACCAGGTTGTCTACCCAGTGTTTCCCATGGGTCTTTGCCTGTAGTCATTGAGAGGGGATTTGAGGACAGGGTGGGAAAGAGGTAAGGTACCTCTTCCCCTCATTCCATTCTTGCTGGGCTCATGTGTGCTAGTATCTGGCTCTGCCCTCTCCTTGAGGCTTCTCTCAAGTGGCCACTCTCCTGTAGCCACTGCCCTCTCTTGTATATGTGCAGAGGACAGGCAATGGGAAGACATGAGACAGCCATCAGCACCTGAAGAAAGAGACCCAGAACAGATCTGTATTTCACAGCCCTTAGATGGAACTAACTCTGCTTACATTTGATCTCAGACTTCTGGCTTTCAGCCACTGTGAACAAATAAATTTATTTTGTTTAAACCATCCAGTCTGTGGTGTTCAATAAGCTAATACAGATTCTCCTTTTCCTTGTCCCTTCAGATTTGGAAATAGTAACTGCTTTCTATCATTGGTTTCCTTAATCCTGCATATGGGTTTGTAAATATTCTCTTCTTTGAGTTTTCTTCAAGGAAATGAAATCTTTACATTCTCCAAGAAAATGGAAAAGGAAAAGAATCTTTATAATATGCCATTTCATCCTGTTAGTACCTTGTCTGAAGTATAAAATTTGATTCTGAAACATACTTTTCTACTTTTCTGTAGCACTTTTCTCCTTATTCCCATCTTTCAATATCTATATTTTTATTATCTTTATATTTTCCACTAAGGAAAAAAATCCCTTTTAGTTAAATAGGTCAAGTATATGGCTCACAGTACGTGGTATTATCAAAATAATAAGTATCAGCCAGTAACACAAATAATGAGCAGCAGTGTCATAGAATTCCAGTTAATCTGTGGGGGAAAGATGTTTTGGGATAATGGATCCTTCCTAGAGCCCTGTAACTAAAACTCCAGTTCTTTCAGTATGACTCATACCTCTTTCTTGAGTCCAGAAGTACAATGAATAAGTCAACTCAAAATCAAATGAAACATAACATAGGACTATGGAAAACAGATATAAATAGGCTATAATCATGTATTAATGGTTAAGAACAGAAAGTTCTATAAAAATATTAAATATTGGGCACCTGGGTGGCTTAGTGGGTTAAGCCTTTGCCTTCGGCTCAGTTCATGACCTCAGGGTCCTGGGATCAAGGCCCACATTGGGCTCTCTGCTTAGCAGGGAACCTGCTTCCTCCTCTTTCTCTTCCTGCCTCTCTGCCTACTTGTGATCTCTCTCTCTGTCAAATAAATAAATAAAATATTTAAAAAATATATTAAATATTCTGTGAGATTCTAACACTAGCTTTGAGGAGCCCAAAGACTTAAGTTTGAACTGTCATTTATAAATCCTTGATGTGGATTGTCTTTGTTTTGAAATTGGGGAATGGATTCTAAAGCTGGATTATTAGGTTACTTGAAGACAACACAATAAAATAGACAAAACAAGTAGTTGAAACTGCATATAAGCAGTATGAGCAAATTTGTTAGAATAGTTCTGACCCTTTGATCAGACAAATATAGCCCTTTAACTCCCCAAATAATGAGATGCAGAATTCTCCCGGGTTTATTTTAGAGAGATAGTTATACAAAAAGGAGAAAGGAGGTGAAGTTCATTTTATCTAAGCTCTTTTGGGCAAAAAAAAATGTCTTTTTTTTAAATAAAGATTTTATTTATTTATTTGACAGAGAGAAACACAGCTAGAGAGGGAACACAAGCAGGGGGAGTGAGAGAGGGAGAAGCAGGCTTCCCACTGAGCAGGAAGACCGATGCGGGTCTTGATCCCAGGACCATGACCTGAGCTGAAGGCAGACGCTTAAGGAATGAGCCACCCAGGCGCCCTCCATCACCCCCCCTTTTTTTTAAACAATATATTGTTAAAACTGAGGTTGAGCTAGGATAATAAATATATCGTGGAAGACTGTTGAACAACCACAGCATACAGCATACGCATATTTGGATGTTCTGGGAGAATAATCTAAGATTACTTGAAAGTTAAGTAGAAGGACTCAAAATCCCTGAATATATTCATAATAGAAAAGGTTTACAAAACCTTGTTACTTTTTTAGAGAAAAGTTTGTGATATTTATAACCTACAATTCTCTCTTTTTTTCCCCCTAATTTTAACAATTCACATTTATTCAAAGCAAGAAATTTTTTATAATATTTCCTAGAAGAATTTCTTATTGTTAATCTGCAGTGAATGAATATAGGGTGTGACCTAGTTAAACGCTCAATTTAAGTGACTAAATGACATTTCACAAAAACTGATTAAAAGCTGTAAATAAAAGGAAAGATGACCTTGCTGAAATTGCAATGTCAAACTTTCTACCTTATTTTTAGATTTTAGAAAATTAAACAAGTTTTCTGGATGACTTACTTGATTTTTTTATTATAGTTTAAGCAGAAATGTGTAATCTGTGTATTTGCTGCCTGGCATTGCCCACAAAAATAAAAACTTGTGTGAATAGCTGTAGTAAATAGGATTTTGAATATTAAAGTAAGCTTAGTTAAATTTAAAGCAAATATTTATTAAAAAATTATATCAAAACTTTGCACTGATATTTATTTAAGGTAGTATGAGGGACTTGATTAACTTAAGATTTCTTTCATTAAATAAAGTCTTGGGAAAATAAAAAAAGTTCTTTAAAATATATTTATAAGCTTATAAAACTTAAGTAAAAAACCCAAAATGTTCATTATATACCAATATAAAAGCAAAAGATAAAAATAACAGAGCAGTGAACAGTAGGCATTTGGAGCCCTGCAATTTGGCTCCCTGGTCAGTGAGGAGCCTCCTCCCTCTCCCTTTGTAGCTTCCCCTGCCTCCAACCACTTGTGCTCTCTTACTCTCACTGTCTCTCAGATAAATACAGTTGTCATAAAAAACAGAAATTACAGATGAATTATTCATCAGCAATTTTTAATAATACAGAAAGGGACGTTCATAGAAAAGAATGTTTAGTAATCTTGTTATTTAAAGTGTATAAAAAGAATAACATAATCAATGAAATAACAAATAATGATAATAATAACAGAAAAATGTAGAGGAAGTGAAAATCAAAAGAGGAAGGAAGAAGAAAGATGAAGGGAAGGAAGACAGCCTATAAGGGGGGAGGGGACCACAATAAACTGAAAGAGTCAGAGAAGGATGAAGGGAGAGTAGTGGGATTTAGGAGACAGACTGTATGTGGAGTGGAGGACAGGAAAAGAGAATGCAAAAGAGTTACACAGGGAGTTGAAAGGATTTGTTTCTGCTCATAAATTGAGAGGTAGATATTGTTTGTATCTTCATATTATGATACATGTAATATCATTTGGTTCTTTCATTACACATTAAATATATATCAAAAGTAGGAGGGCTTCCAGTTCCTGTCACAACAGATCAATGAGTGTTGGACTGAGTGACCTGTGGCAAACAGATATGAAGTGAAAAAAAACATATGAAGAAATATGTATTAGCCATTGGGCAATCAGCTTGACAAGACTGTGACCAGTAAGAGAAGACTCCATACTCTGAATATGCTGTGTATTCATCTTGTTTTTCTAAAGGCACAGGGTGATGGAGTCCAGCAATGATCCCACTGAGCAGAAGGAAAATGAGAGAAAGCTATAGGGAAAAAAACTCCAAAGTCTGCCCAGGGGTCTCTTGAGTTTTGACTGTTAGGCACATATGTGCACAGAGTCTTTTGTATATTTATGTACAGATACGTATGTATGAATTAAAAAGACTTCAAAAAAGAAATGTAAAAATGTTATTAATATTAAATTTATACAAAAATATAAATATAAAATACTGAGTTATTGAAAGGGACCATTCAATATTTGGAGATACAGTTTACATTAATCTGTAAATCTAACTCAATCTCCATTAAGATTAAGACCTTAGAGGATATTTTTAAAAATTTGACAAAATGACTCTACATTTCATTCATAAGGGGAAATACATCTAAAAACCAAAAACTTTTTTGGATCAAAATAATGTTGGTGCCATTTGACAATGGGGCCAAGAATATTCAGTGGGGGAAAGAATAGTTTTTTCAATATTTAGTGTTGGGGAAAAGTGGATAACCACACCTAGAAAAATAAAATTGTTCCCCTACTACCACCCACAAAAATTTACTTTAGATGGACTAAACACTTAAACATAAGATTTAAAATGATAAAATTCCTAGAAGAAAAGATAAGGGAAAACTTCCTTGACATGGTCTTCACAATGATTTTTTTAGATATGACACAAAAATACAAGCAACAAAAACAAAAATCAAAAAGTAGGGCTACATCAGGTTAGAAAGCTTCTGCACAGCAAAAGAAACAGTCAACAACAACAAAAAAAAGAAACAGTCAACAAAATAATAAAAGCAAACTATGAGAAAATATTTGCAAACCATATATCAGGTAAGGGGTTAATATACCAAAATATAAAAAGAACTCATACAACTCAGCAAATACAACAATAACAGCAACAACAAAAAACAGCACAATTATAAAATGGGAAGAGAAATTGAACATTTTTTCAAAGACATCCATGTGGCCCACTATCACTGCAATTATTCAATTTTTTTGTCAAATTTAGCCAATGTGGTTGAGCAAGATGAAGTAACTACACTTACAAAAAAATTAAAGAAGAGTTCAAACTTTCTGTAGTTGCATATTAGACAATTAGATACCTAGGAAATTAAAGAGTGTGATAGGATGAAAGATGATCCTTATATATGCCCATGTCCTAAGCTCTAGAATGTCCTACTACATGACCCTCCTGGCAAAGGAACTTTACAGATGTGATTAACTTAAGGATCTTGAGTTGGGGAGATAATCCTAGGTAATCTGGTTGGGTTTAACATAATCACAAGGGTCCTTATTGGATGGACATAGGAAATGTCAGAATCAGATAGGTGATGTGCCAGTGGGAGCAGGAGTACGGAGAGAAAGGGATTTGAAGATGCTGTCCTGCTGGCTTGATGATGGAGGAAAGGAGTTGTGTGCCAAAGAACACAGGCAGCTTCTAGAAGCTAAAACAGGCAAGGGAACAGATGAGCCTAGATTGCTCAGTGGTTAAAACTGTGCTTTCAGCTCAGGTCAAGATCCTGGATCTTGGGGATCGAACCCCGCATCAGGAAGCCTACTTCTCTCTCACTCCTGCTACTTGTGTTCCTTCTCTGGCTGTGTTTCTCTCTGTCAAATAAATAAAATCATTAAAAAAAGAAAAAAAAAAAAAAAGAACAAACCAGTCCTGTCAGCACCTGGATTTTAGTCCAGTAAAACTGATCTCAGATTTTTGGCCTTCAGAATTATAAAGAGGATGTATATTTGTTATTTTAAGCCACTAAATTTATGGTAGTTTATTGCATCATCATTCAGAAACTAATACAAAGAGAATCTACTAAGTAAATACAGTATAAAATTTTTTAAGTAACAGGATATAAAACTAACCTCCAAAATAAGTAGTTATCACATATGCAAATTATATTTAGATGGAAGGCATTTTTAAGAATAAAAGTGCTATTTTCTATAATAACACAGAAGCATTAAGAATATTATAAAAGCTGTGCAAAACCCTTATGATAACATCTTTATAACAGAGTTCCAAAATAGACCTGAGTTAATAGAAAGATCAGAAACCTCCCTGTATGAATCAAGGTTGCATGTATTGGTTCTTTGAAACACATTTTGATGATTTTTATTAACTTCTGTACTTTCTGTAGCGTCCAATCAACTAGTGAGGAAACTTATGTAAGTTTGTTAGTGGCAGTAGGGAATGTCAACCTGGCACTGTCTTTCTGCTCCAATATCTCTCTGCTGCCTAAATTCTCCATGTTTTAGCAGCTCAAAACACCTGAATATCCACATTCATTGACTCAGGAATTTTAATACCAGAAATGATTATAATACCATGATTTAGGGTTTATGTAGATGAATGAGTGTGATTGTGGTTTTTTTTCTGCTCAAACGATGTATTTCAACCAGTTGTGCAGACTAGGGGCTGTTCCCAAAGCTGATAAATCACAGGATCTGGAGCACATTGCTTATTTCTCTTTGTCTTCAGCCGTGAACTCTAGTTGGAAGCTCAGAGAAATCACTTGTGGCCTTAAACCATTACAACAAACACACAGACACAAACACAGGGGCACACACTTTAATAACTACTTACCTAAATTTTACATGTGGAAACCAAAGCTTGGAGAAGATTGTGTAAGTGTTCTAAGGTGAAATATTTAATGAATGACACTTTAAAATTTAACTCAGGTCTATCAGGGGCCAACCCTCATGTTTCAACCCCCAAACTATAATGCCTGAATTTACTCTTTTTCCCAAATGATATCAGTATGAAATATTTTAATATTTTCATGTTTCATTTTTTATTATTGTATCATGTTTCAAATTCATATTTTCTCTCACTTCTATTGTGCTTTTATTCTTTTTTCATCTATTATTTTACTTTTGCTGGGCCCTAAGAACTTCCTGCTTAAAAAAAGAGACCTCAAGAGATCATGTATCAGAAAGGGAAAGAGAAAAAGTTGGAGAGACAGCTCTCTCAAAGTTTTCAAGATTAAGAAACTTTCATTTTCATGGTTTCAGGAGAGGAAACAGAAGAAAAACAAATGAGTGTAAACACAAATTAATTTGGAAGGAAATGCAGTCTTAGAGAAAACGTAGTAGGATATTACAGAACCAGAGCAGCAAAGGTTTCACTAGGGTGTGGTGATCAATGATGTCAAAGGAGCATTAAAGTCAGACATATTAAAGGCAAAAATAGGGGTGCCTCGGTGGTTCAGTTGGTTCAGCGACTGCCTTCGGCTCAGGTCATGATCCCGGAGAACTGGGATCGAGCCCCGCATCAGGCTCCCTGCTCAGCGGGAAGCCTGCTTCTCCCTCTCTCACTCCCCCTGCTTGTGTTCTCTCTCAGCTGTGTTTCTCTCTGTCAAATAAATAAATAAAATCTTTAAAAAAAATAAAGGCAAAATATCTTCATAAGAACAATATTAGGTATCTTTAGTCAGTAATATTATTTACATTATCTGTATTGATTTTAGAATACTTTCCAGGTCCACTTTTCCAACTACTTTTCATATGTTTAATGCATTTTTGTCAGCAAGATTTTCTGTAAAATAATTTAAAGTCTTCTCTGGGGTGACCTTATCTTCCATTGTGTTTTTGTTGGAGACACTAAAAGGAACATGAAAGTGGTTCCAGTCTCATTATGGACTTACCACTAAAGACTGAATTTTGTGATGTGTAATATTCAAAAATATTCATCTCATGGTTTATGCTCATAATATTTTGTTGTATGTAGGTACATCAAATCATGAGGAGTTAATCTTCATAACTTGGTGAAGAAATGGATATGATACCTTGAAAGTTTTACTTCTTAATATCATGTAGTATCCTCATGGGTTTCCAGCAGCATTTTAAAGAAGGGATGGAGAGAAGCTGACCATTCCATACTCTCTAGGGTCTCTAGAGGTCTTTTTTTTTTTTTTTTTTAATCAAAGTGAAAGTACTACATTTTAAGTATTAACTCCTGAATGATGTTTGCTGACAGTAAAGCTGTTGAGGTCTAAGTGATGAGACATGAAAATATGAGCTGCTGAGTTGGTTGAGGGACAAGATGTAAATTCAGGTTCACTAAAACTTGTTAGAGCAGTGAAAATGCTGGCTTTAATGTGAAAAGTGCAGTGGGATTTCTTTTAGATAAATGGATAAGCTGCCCTTTTTGTGTTTGTAGTAAGGCAGATTTTTTTTTAAAACAGATGCTGCACTTTTTGCTGAGCATGTTCTAAGGTTTTGCCTAAGTTGCTGACCAAAAGCGAACAAATTCCAGAGGGATTTGACTTAGTAAAATACATACATACATACAGACATACATAAAATTTTTCAGTAAAAATAAAATGTTAAAATATGGAATGATTTCATTTAGGAAAAAATGCATTTCTTTTTTTCTTGACTTCTTTATTGAGATTTATTTCAGATGTCCTATAATTCACTCTTTTAAATTATACAATTTAATCATTTTTAGTGTATTCACAGAATTGTGCCACTATCACCACTAAGTTCAGAATGTTTTCATTACCTTAAAAAGAAACTGTGTTTCTTTTAGAAATCAGACAATATTACCCAATATCTTCCATTCATAGGCAGTCTCTAATCTACTTTCTTAGCTTAGATTTGCTTATCCTCAACATTTTATGTAAATGGAATCGTGCAATATGTGGTCTTTAGCGAACTGATTTTTCACTCAGCATGATGTTTTTAAGGATTATTCATGTTGTAGTGCATATCAGCTCTTCAGATCTTCCTTCTTTCATTATTATTATTTTTATAGAGTCATAATTGACATATAACATAGTAGTTTCTTGTGTATAATATAATGATTTGGTGGTGTTTGTATACATCACAAAATGATCACAGTAAGTCTAGTTACCATCTATCATTCCTTTTATTGCTGAGTAACATTCCATTCTATGGTATACCAGCCACATTTTGTTTATACATCCGTTGATGGACATTTGAACCACTGTCACTTTTTGGACTATTATGAATAATGTTTCTGTGAACAGTGTGTACAAATTTTTCTTGAACATGTGTTTTTATTTCTCTTGGATATATAACTAAGAATGGAATTGCTGGGTCATAGGGGCACTCTATGTTTAACATTCTGAGTGACTGCCAAACTGTTTTTCAATGTGGCTACATGAAAAGAAGGCACTTCTGATAGTTTAAAAATAATTCTGCAGTCTGCAAGATAAGTCAGCAGAGTTTAGCGGAAATTAAATGGAATGGGAAAACTCTGGATCTGGTCCCAGTTCTGCCACTAATTAGTTGTTTGACCTTAAGCAATTCATTTACATTCTCTAAAACCAAGTTTCTTCATTTGTAAAATAAGTGTGTTTCTTCAAACAAGCACAACTCTTGAATAAAATTCTAGCTACTTTTTTTTTATTGTTTCTTTAAATTTGCTCTGAGGTCTAATTTTTTCATTGGCCCCAAATGAAAAACTTAAGCAGACCCCATGACTCTGACTGTTATGAGGTATTGTAAAGACTTCTGGTTACTTTCAGTCACAATACATGACCTCAATTCAGTAATCAAATTGTATATTTTATATAATAATCCAAACTCTGAATGAGGTATGAATTAGAGGCTTTTCTTAGTTTCCATTTAAAGGAGGATTGCTGTTATTAGGGGTCCCTCATGGATTGGAGTGTCAAGGAGAGTACGAGGAAAGGGGACCAATGACGTTTTCTCTGCTGTGATCTATAGTTAATGATCCGGTTTGAGGACTCTGAATTTGGTGGATGTTTAAAACTAACATTTTCTTCTGGTGATTTGTGACAGGGTATTATCTTGTGTTAGTTTACTAGCGCTGTTGTTACAAAGTATTGCAAACTTGTTAGCTTCACAACAGAAATGATTTTCTCACAGGTCTAGAGGGTAGAAGTCTGAGATAAGGTGGCCTCTGACTTAGATCCTCTGTGGGCTATTGAGGGAGACTGTTCCTTGCCTCTCTCCTGACTTCTGGTGATTTGCTGGTAATCTTTGGCATTCTCTGACTTGTAGATGTCTCACCCTGATCTCTGTCTGAGAAAACCTTCATTTTTACATGGCATTCACCCTGTAACTATACCTCTATGCCTGTATTTATTTATTTATTTATTTATTTATTTATTTATTTATTTATCTATTTATTTCTTTATTTATACGAATGCAAGGCATATTGGGTTAAGACATTCAGTAATGACCTCATTTTAACTTGTTTGCCTCTGTGAAGACTGTCTCTCAGAAGAGAACATTCTAAGGTACTGGGACTTAGGACTTCCACACCTATTTTTTATGGAGACACATTTCAACTCATAATAATTATAAAACAGATGTCCCTTCCTTGTGATAGGATTATTTTTCTGTGCCCTTTGCCATGTGACTTCATAGTAATTTCCAGCAGGCTCTTCACTGGCTTTGGGCTTGACTATATTGTTGGCTTTTACCTTTGGACGGGGAAGATGTGAGCATTCAAGAGCTCCAAGTAGTGGCTTCACAGAGCATGTATGTTTCAGCGTATTCCCTAAAGATTTGACTGCTATGAGAATAGCACCCCCCTCATGTTGCTTCTCTTCCAATTTAAATTCTTAAATGATAAGACATATAGATAGAAGAACTGAGCTCTCATAGCCCATCCGAACTGCAGCCATCATGTGACAAGAATGAGAAATATGTCTGTTATTATACGCTATTTGGATTTTTAAGGCTATTACTTGGCACAGAAAAATGTGATTCATAGAAAGCTTTTATTTGTTTCTGGAGATAACCTCATTCCTGGGACATCTCACCTGCAAGTTCTTAATTAAAATATGCATCCCTGGGTTGTTTTTGATTCCTTTCTCAGCCCCTGTTCATTGATGAGACCTAGGATAGAAACCTAGGTCTATGCTAGGCAGTCATCTTTGATTTACTATTTAAGATCAACCTGCACTGCTGTCATTCTCTGTCCCATCTTTGTTATAGAAAATGCACACACATTCTTTGCCAGGACAAACTTTGGAAGTGAAAGACATTCAAAACATTTGGTTCTTTTGTGACTCATTTACTAGCCAGCCCATCCTAGCCAACTAGATGTTTAGGCGAGCAAGAATCAGGCATTAGCTCAGTAGGCATCTCCAATCTTGAGGGAATGCATAGTATGTGCTCCAAGTTTGTGTGTGTGTGTGTGTGTGTGTGTGTGTGTGTGTGTGTGTGTTGACTAATGAGTCTGTGGCAACTGTGCATTTATGCAACTCAGATCTCAATCAAGATAGTTTACTGTAAGCATCATAGATGACTAACAACTCTAGTTACCTTTTTCAATCAGTGATGATGCTTATAACAAGGTCCTACTTTTTCTGATTGTTGCCACACAGTGGCTAAACACTGTGGGGATTCTAGTGCTAGTACATTACCACCTGACAGGGAATTCCTATAATTAAGGTTGTTGGATAAAAGAACAACCAATTAAATTTAAATTTCAGATATACAGTTAATAACTCTTTACTATAGGTATGCATGTAATATTTGAGGAATACGTACACTAAAAAATATTTGTTGTTGATCTGAAATTTAAATTTAGCTGTATATTCTGTGTTTTTATTTGTTGAATCTACTTAATGATATTAGTTGCTTAAATACGCCCCACCATGTTGATTGAAAATTACTAAGAAATAGGGGTGCCTGGGTGGCTCAGTTGGTTAAGCGACTGCCTTCGGCTCAGGTCATGATCCTAGAGACCTGGGATCGAACCCCACATCGGGCTTTCTGCTTGGTGGGAAGCCTGCTTCTCCCTCTCTCAGTCCCTCTGCTTGTGTTCCTTCTCTAGCTGTGTTTCTCTCTGTCAAATAAATAAATAAAATCTTAAAAAAAAAAAAAAGAAAGAAAATTACTAGGAAATGTATGAAGCCTTCCTATGCAGTCCTTCTTTACCTCTCCCTTTTCATAAGTGTCAGATCTACATTATAGTTTGAATATTGCCCTGCCCTTTCCTGTTTGTTTCCTTTATCTTTGACAGGCATCCCCCATAAAAGTTCTGGCATGTCTAAACGCATCCTGGCTTCTTCGCACATGACCTGAACTGACACACAGCATTTGACGAAACCTGTATCTTTATTTCTGCTGAAGATTCTGTTTTCACTCTGTCTGTGGATATTGGACTAGATGACTGCTAATGTTCCTTCAGCCGCATCTTATGACTGTGTTTCTTCTTAGGTAGACAGATCATGCTGTAAAAAATGTTTCAAATTTACTGTATCAAAATAGAAGTGAAGCTTTCACTTGTTCAAGACTGATTTCTTACTTCTCTAGTCTTCCTCTGACATTCTATAGAAATTAGCTATAGTGAAACGTTATAAATGGTAGTTAAATGAGGTGAGGAATTGGTTCACCCTACTTCCATTTCATAAAAGCTGCAAACTACACACTGTGTTCTAGCTAGAGCTTTCCTAACTGTGAATGCTGAAGCGGTAGAACTAAAATCCCGAGTTTATGTTAAACAGTTGCAATCTCCAGACTTGAACTTCAGCCTGCTGATAAAATTAGAGGCAAAACTGGCTCTTTTCCAATCATACAACTCAAAAATCTCTACTACGCAAGAGCCAGGTTCCTCTCTTGGAATCTACGTGTGGTCTTATTGAATACTAGTGCACTGGTCATATGGGAAGTGAACAATGGGGGACAGACACACTTTCTATTTCTTAAATTTCCATTGATATTCTCCAGTGAAAGGTTTTCAGCAGGCTGAAAATGTGTTCTATTTGGCCGTTGTCTTTATGTTATTGAAATGGGCAGTATGACTGGAGCATTTGTCTTGGCATCCAATATGGGATGTTGGAAACAAAATTAGGGGTCCAGAAGTCAAAGTCTATCTCAGGCGTGGGAAAACTTTACCATAGTTGATATGATATTCTTGAGATGGTATAATATTTCTATGGTGCTATATAGTTCAGTAAAATGGGAATCATGAGGAAGGGGTGCTAAACCCCATGAGCGATGTGACCTCCATCATCTTTACCTCCTGATAAAGGAAATAACCCCCATGTAGAATGAGTGAACCAACAGAAAACAGAACTACCATGTGGGCTTGCCCTATCAAATAATAATAACAATAATAATCACACAACAATCACTATTATTATCTTATGAAACAATCATGATGAAAATACTGTTGTCCCCAGACCTACTAAAACCACTAACCATTTGGTACATAAGATATCAAGAATAAGGGGGTGCCTGGGGTGGCTTAGTTATTAAGCATCTTCCTTTGGCTCAGGTCATGATCCCGGAGTCCTGGAATCGAGCCCCATATTGGACTTCCTGCTCCACGGGAAGCCTGCTCCTCCCTCTCTCACTTTCCCTGCTTATGTTCCCTCTCTAGTTGCGTTTCTCTCTGTCAAATCAATAATTAAAATCCTTTTAAAAATTACAAGAATACTAGCAGAGTATATGAACAATCTGAAGGGTGAGGATGAAGAGACTTCTAAAGCATTCCCCATGCATATCAGTTTAGGATGTTAAAGCAGTTGTACGATGCAGTGACCTATGAGTAGTTGTCTCCTGGGACCATATTATTAGGCAGCACTACCATTGTCTCACTCCAATCTCTCTCACCAAGTAGTGCTTCCAGTCCTCTGCTGATTTAGTGTTGACTATAGATATTTCATGGCTCTCTTCTTCATCTGAGAATTGTCCTTGATTAAAGGAAATAAATTACTGAGAAATGCTAAAGAGGAAAAGATTTCTTTCAGAGGCAGCTCATGGCCAGTTGCCAATAGATACTGGATGTACAAGGTCATCCCCATTGCCTCAAGTTGGGACAACTCTGTATTGTTCATAGTGGTTATTCACGCTCCATAATGCTCCATTAGATCAGGCTAAGATTAGACCTCAACTGACTGTATACCTCTTTGCTCAGAATCTTTCTTGATTAAATCTGCTTACCCATTTCTGTTCTAGGTTCAGCTGAGAGCAGTCTCTCCCTAAATCACTTGCTCAAGAATCCTTGCTTCAAGCTTTGCTTCTTGAGAACCTGACTTAAGAGAGGCTTATGCTCTCACAGCAGAAAAATTATGATATAGTGAAGCAAGGCAAGTCAGTTATTTCTCAATTCATACTGTTATTGGATCCCAGCCCCTCTTTCCCCCAGGATTGAGGTTATTTCCCCAATCATAAACCTTAAACATCTCCATTACTTCAAGGGTCAAGATTCCTCTCTAGGAATATGATGATTGATAGGCTATGTCATATTTTTCTGTGCTGCCTCAGAAAGTAACAGGTTATGGGTTAACACATACCTGATACTGTTCCTGAGTCTGTGATTTTCCCCTAATAAATATTGAACCAGTAAGTCCAATAAGAATCATAGCTTATGTACCTTTGTTTGATCAAAAGGAAATATACCTTGTAGCTACCAAGGAAAGGATAAAAATTGGAAGGAGGGTAACTGTGGAAATTCCAAACACTTTTTGCTTCTTTAAGAACGGAGGAAAGAAAGGTATTGTAGATTAGATTATGCATATTCTCATCATTCTCAACAGTTTTTGTTTATTAATGCAAAATCTTTCTCTGTCATTTTTTTTTTCCCTTCTGCATTATCAGTTTGTCACATGCTTCTTAGCAAAATATTTAAGGTGGTGATATTCTCAGTAAACAAGTGAAACAATTGAATTGGAATTTAAATCATAATTTCATGACTTCCATAGAGTGGAAACCATGGGCCTGGTTTTAGAAGTGTAAGTTAAGAGAGAATAATTGGGACCTGTAATTTTAAATTGAACTTCATTAATTAGGATCTGTAGACTTGTGTGTGGTAGGGATGCTTTAGTAAGCTTTGTTAAAGGCTTCTTATGTGTATTCCAGATAGCCCCTGATATTTGGTTATGGACAAGTGAGTCATCTCTTTGTAGGATGTTATGGGTGTCAATAAAAGGGAGGATGGGCTCTTTAATGTGAACCTCATGGCAAGTGCATCTTTTCTCCTTATATCATGCTTCTTGCTCAACCACTTACTAGTTTTAGGGAATTGACTACAATTTCTTTGTGTCAGAAGTTTCCTCATTTGTAATATGGAGGTAATAGTTTTTACCTTGAAGTATCAAGATTGAATTACACAACAAAATAAAACTCCTGGTGCATAGGAATGGATTAATAAATTATATGTATTTTTAGGTTTTCATTTGATTTTTATTATTTTCAGTCACCTAAATTTTTGGCTTGGTCAAACAAATCAAAACCTGCATAACTGCTTCAAAATATTTTGATAAAATAGTGATGAATATTTAATGTTTAATACCACCTTCTCCTTTTTATCATGTTCTTTTCAAATATTAAAAAAATAGTTGTTTTCAGCAGCTTAAATACAATAATCTAGCCCATAATTTTAACTCCCCTTAGTGCAAGAAAAGAGAACAAACATTCTTTGAATAGCTATTTTGAACAACTTTGAGCAACTATTAAAAGACTTATCTCAAAGTGAGATGACTTTATGTCATAGCTTTTTAATTAAAAACATAACATATCTGAGAGACTTTGGACTCAGAAACAAACTGAGGGTCTTGGAGGGGAGGGGGGTAGGAAGTGAGCCTGGTGGTGGGTATTGAGGGCAAGTATTGCATGGAGCACTGGGCGTGGGGCATAAAGAATGAATCTTGGAACACAAAAAAATTAAAAAAAATTAAAAAGTGAAAAAAACATAACATATCTGGCAAAAACTTTGTCAAATACAAGCACATTTAAAGGAAAAATGTAAATTTCCCATAATCTCACAGGTTAATGCAGCCATTTTTAGGCTGTACAGGTATTTACTTTTAAGTTTTAAAAGTAACATCATCTATCTGTAAGAGTAATTCATGTTCTATCCTGTTTACTGGTTTTTATGCTGTTTAAATTTACTTTGTAACTACTGATTCTTTTTTTTCTTTGGTCTATCACTATAACTACCTTTTATCTTGGATACACTGGTATAAATAGGATATAGCTGGGTTGGGTTTGTTAACATAATGTTCTAACTGAGG
This sequence comes from Spilogale gracilis, assembly GCA_004023965.1. Taxonomy (NCBI): domain Eukaryota; kingdom Metazoa; phylum Chordata; class Mammalia; order Carnivora; family Mephitidae; genus Spilogale; species Spilogale gracilis. Next base: position 41,693 of record PITA01003207.1, read on the forward strand.
AATTGCATCTGTTTATACTCTATGTAACTACTGACATATTTGGACCTATTTTTGCTAAGCCCATGTTATACTGTCCTTTCGACTTTTCCATCTCTTCCTTTCTCTTACATTTTTCCCTTCTCTTTCTTATTCTTTCTCCTCTGTGCTCTGATTTTGCATTGATTGGGTTTCCCTTTCATGTCATTTTTTTTATAACCACTCGTGTGAAAATGCACACTTGGTTTATGGTATTTTAACTGTTACTCAAATGATTTAAATGTGCATATTTTACATAACACTGTACAAATTTAATCAGTAATTTTACTCCTTTACATATAATTTTATTTACTAACTCTCCTTAATCATATATGATACCATTTTTCAGATTTTTAAATTTTAACTTGGTTTTGTCCTCCAAATTAGACATTATTTTCACTCTGTGATTCAGCCAGTATTTTAAACATTTATGTTTACCATTTCCTTTCTGTGTTATTCATTCTTTCATGACAGACCTTGCACTTAGAATCATTTCTTTCTCTATAAATTTCTTTTAAAAATATTTTATTTATTTATATGACAAAAAGAAACACAGCAAGAGAGGGGAAAAAAAGCAGAGGGAATGAGAGAGGGAGAAGCAGGCTTCCCGCCAAGCAGGGACCCAGACAGGAGGCTCCAACTGGGACTCTGGGATCATTACCTGAGCAGAAGGCAGACACCTAAATGACTGAACCACCCAGGCATCCCTCTTCTCTTTTCTTTTCTCTTCTTTTCTTTTCTTTTCTCTTCTCTTCTCTTCTCTTCTTTTCTTTTCTTTTCTTTTCTTTTCTTGTCT
>PITA01003207.1:42603-143941 GCA_004023965.1 Spilogale gracilis
TCTCTTCTCTACTCTTCATTTCTCTCCCTCTCCTTTCTTTCCCTTCTCTCCCTCCCTTCCTCCCTTCCTTCTTCCCCTCTCCCCTCTCTCCCCTCCCCTCTCTGGCATCTCTCCTCTCTCCTCACTCCCCTCTCTCATCCTCCCTCACCTCTCCTCCTTTCTCCTTTCTTCTTCTTTCTCCTTTCTCCTTTGTCCTTTCTTATCCTTCGCTTTCCTTTCCTTTTCTTTCCTTTTTTCTTTTTTTCCTTTTCTCTGGCTATGTTACTGTTTTGTGTTTACATATGGACTTTTTAGGATTCATTGGACTTCCTGAATCTAGGAATGGCATTTTTAATCACTTTGGGGAATAATTTCAGCTACTCTATCATCTAGTATTGCCTCTTTTCCATAATCTTTATTATCCTCTCTAGAACTCTGATTAGTTTATTGTATTAGGCCTTTTCTTTCTAGCCTTGGAATGTATTCTCTCAAAGATAAGAGGATAGTTCCTACTTTAAAGTGCCCTTTCTTGGCTTTATTTATTTCCCAGCCTACCAACACTCCCCTTAGCTATATGCCTATCTTCTGATTAAACAGTTGTTTGATTCAGTATTTTTAATGACAGTCTTTTAATTTATACAGATTTTTTTTAAAAGTTGGCCTGATTAATTCAAATAAAAGCTTTTTATTTATAACTTTTTCAGTTTATCATATTATTTTTAAATCTCATAAGTGTGCTATGGTTATTTTCCATCCTATATCTGGTAATTCCAATACCTGTCCTCAGCAATTTTGCTTTTAGAGAGCTCCCACGTGCTACTCTCTTCCTTGTGGAAACTTGCACAGGATGGCCCCATTCGACTACTTAAAATCAATGTGAGGTCATCAATTCATGCTTCTCAGACTTTAATTTTGGGGGAATTCTTTAAGTTCTGAGTTTAAAGCAAGTTCATTCGGTGAGAATATGGGTTTGCTTTTGTTAAGCCTTTAGAGGCCAACACCAACCCAAGACCAATCTACAGAGTATTTCCCTCAAGATTCCACATAAGTAAGATGAATTCTCGACATAAGCTCTCGAATGGGGGTTTCTTTATAGAATTTCTCAGGGAGACCTGTATTTCTATTTTTCATTCTCCTTAGAGCCTAGGCTGAGAAAAGAGAGGGTATATCTGTACTCCCCCTTCATAGAAGATAGATGGTTATATAGGTAGGTAGGTAGATAGATGGATGGATAAATAGGTGGATAGATGATAGATGGATAGATACATAGATAGATGGTAGTTTTATCTCCATTTTTAAATATATCTGTTCTCCTTTGGGTTTTGACCATTATTTGAGAGAACGTTCAGATTACTTTGGTTTTACATAGAAGTCCCACTTCAGGGGCCCATGGGTGGCTCAGTTGGTTAAGCCTCTGACTTCAGCTCAGGTCATGATCCTGGAGTCCCTGGATCAAGCCCCTCATTGGGATGCCTGCTCAGCAGGAAGCCTGCTTTTCCCTCTCTCACTCCCGCTGCTTGTGTTCCTTCTCTGGCTGTTTCTCTCTGTCAGATAAATAAAATCTTGAAAAAGAAAAAAAAAAGAAGTCTCACTTCAAATCTCTCAATATATATGGTACTAAGGTTTTAACTCTTTCACCTCCAGCCCATTTTATGATTTCTTAAGGCCAAGGATCTATGTCTGCTATAAATCTGCTGAATTTTCTACTACTGCAATCTATTGAAAAGGATGGATTGTGCTCATTTATCTCCATTTGCTTGCCTACATTCATTCCTTGCCTTTCTTTACCCTTTGCTTTTCTTCATGCAGCAGAATACATAGGAACTATGCTATCCAAGCTTCCTGCACATTATCTTCTTCTTGGGTTCAGACAATGGACAGATTGGTAGTGGTTCTGAATATTGGACAACAGGATTCTTTTTGCTCATTTCTTGCAGATCTGGGAATAGTGTTGCATTCTATTTTTAAAACTCCTACTGGTCAGCTCTTCTTCCATGACCCTGACCATTTTAGACTTCTCTAACACCATTACCTTTTTTTTTTGCCTCTTCAGGCCCAAGGTTGGAAATAGTGTGTCATTCTTGTGAGTCTCTAGATTCTTCATGGTCTTTTTTGGACCCTATGCAAGAATCACATTCCTAGACCAACAGTCTACTTCATAGCCAATTTCAACACCCTAAACCCAACCAACTTTGGTAACTAGTGTCTCCATTAAATCCTATACCTTCAAATGTTTTATTTGTTTCCTGATGGTAACCCTACTATTACAATATGAATATTCCAATTTTGTAGGTGAGGGAAGTGAGACGTAGAAAACCCAAGTGGCTTTAGAAGAGAACAATATGGTGGTTTGTCTGATTCACCTGGGTAAGCTGGTATCTGTGTTTCCCAAAGATCCCTTTCCAGAATATTTTTAGGTTAGAGTTGGTCAAACCAAAACTTGCATGTGACTTAGAAAGCAGAAGCAAAGAGGTGACCATTACTCCCTGAAGTCTGTGGTAGTTTGACATAATATGGGGCAAATATAGGGGTGCCTGGAAAGGCCACATCTCATCCTTACTCTCTACTGGGTCATCTGGTACTGTTTTCTGACTCCTGACTCCTTTGAAAAATGGTGGTTTCAGACCAATTGTGAGATGCTTTACTCTGAACTCAGAACAGTTGCTGTTAGAAGCAAGAACTTCCTTTTTCACTGTGAAGATGCCTGGAATAAGAGACCATAACAAGAGAGAGGCTCAGCTGTTACAGCCATTCCAACCATACCAGATGAGGACTCATACTCATGCATGAGGTCATTATGTACCCATCAGCCCCCATCAAGGCATCCAGATAACTGGTGTCTGAAGTCACCTTAGTGATCAAAGAAAAACATAATCAAATCTTGAGAAAAATGCAGTATTGTTCTTTTAAACCACAAAGTTTTTGGATTTTTTTTAATAGACTATAGAAATTGTTATATGAAAGTGGTGTGTTACTTTAATAATAGTAATTTTTTAAAAACTGAAATATGTGATATTGACTTTGTGACTTGGTTAAAAGAAGAACATAAAAGTGTGGCAAACAGGCTGCTGCTAGAAACAGGAAAGATCCTGAGAAAACCATCTGAGGCTGGAGAATAGGCAGTCTTTGTTATTTAGTGGCAGAAAAGTTAGCCAAAATGTTGGCTGATAATTTGGAAGATTGAAACTAGTATGAAATGTTGGATTTGCCTAAGGAGCTTCCGGGAGAATGTTGAAATGCCAGCTGGTTTCTAGTTTCTTTTTGAATCGTGTGATCGGATATAGGAAGAAAGAGATGATATAAAAATAGAACTATACATTCCAAACAGAGTTGGTGAAATAAGGACCAGTGCTTCCTGTGCTGGAAAATAAAATCTTCTCATTTTTAGTCTCCCAGCCAGCAAAACATCATCAAAATAAAGTGAAACGTAGGGCTACAAATGGAATAAAGGTGTGTTTATAAGAGCTGTTAACACTTACGAAAGATGTAAGGTGTCAAGTAAGCACTCAGCTAGAAGAGTAGCATTCAAAAAATCTTAAAGAGTGTTACAAAACAGCTTCTCATGTGCCCCAAATAGAATGAGGTTATCTTGGAGGCTTGAGCTCCAGTTAAACTGTTAGACATGTGACCAGGTGATGGGAGTACATCTCGAGTGAGACTGGTAGAAGAGCTTCCCAGATTTCCAGCACCACCCAATACGCAGTGTGGCTTTTTTTCTGCAGTAATTAATAATGAATACAAGCTGCTACTCATCATTTGTAACTGGATGTGTTATTTAATCATAATTCAATAATCTTTTTAAAATTTATTTGTAGCTTCCAAAATAACAACAATTTGCACTGTTAGACCACTGTGGAAAAAACATATAATATCCAAGTATCTTATATTTTCCTTTTTGGGATTGGCGGATGAGATATACCCAGGAGAGTTTAGAATTCCATAAGAGGATGTGCTATCATTCCATGCAGAGTAAAGGAGAGCGAGATTGGATTTAGCTGAAAGGTTTGTATGGCTTGAGGGTATTATTGTTTCTCTTTATTTTACCACTTTATCCTTTCTTTTTAAAGCCCGTCCCCAAAAGCTGTGTGTGTTCAGTAATCTTTTGGAAATATGAAGTTAATCTGACCTCCAAAACCTACCTTAGAATTACAGAATTATCTTTCTCTTATTCTTAGGGTTAATATTTCTGGGACAGTCTTACTCTTTCAAGGGCTTAAATGTTGGTATCAATAATTTTTCCTCAACATTGTAGCCTGAACCCCACAACAGAGAGGGAAATTCATCATCGCTGCCAGATGCCAAGGACCTAGAATAAGTGCATACACTGCAGATGCCACTTCAAATCTGGAAGAGGCATATTTTGACCCAAACAGTATATATTCAGATTTTCTCCCTGTAGTTCCTAAAACTATCACCATCACTCCCGTGAGAGTGTCTTACTGCTGGGCCTCTGATTCAGTCACATCCTGCACTTTTATCCCCACCTGAATTAAGGTCTCCTTGCTGTCTATGGGCTACTGCACAGTGCCAGCCATGCTCAGACTTGGAGTTACCAAGTCTGGTAACTTGGTAACCATCTTGAAAGGTGGCCATCTTGAAAACATTCCCTGCTCAGTGTCACCAGTCTCCATGTTACATCCGTCCGTGCTCGGAAACTGAGGATTTCATTTGAGACAGCTCATTTCTTGTCAGCCCTGCCCACATCTGTGGTGATAACATTCCTGGTTTAGCAGTGGTTTCTCACTGCTAAGAGAGAAGTAGAGAAAAAAACAAAAACAAACAAAAAACAACAGTAGTCTCCTCTTTAGTGTTACTGAAGAACTGTTGCTTTCTACCAAGCCATGCTATTTAGAATCTAAATATCAGAGGTATTTGCTTACCTTCATAAACACAACTGTTATTTATGAAGCAGATCTGGAGTAATGGGAAGCTTAACACTAAGGAGATGTCTAGCCTCAGTAGGGCTCTGTTTCCTGAACCTCCCCTCTCTAATGTCTAGATTTCTTCTACCACATGATAAGCCTTGGGGGGCCCTTAGTATCTAATTGTGCTGCTAAACATAGGCTGGGCCATTTCAGCTTGGCGTATATAATCAAATACTATTGAAACTTAAAAGGGAAGAAATTCCTGTGTGTGCGTCTCTCTCTCTTTCTCTTTTTTTTCTCAGTTGGCATTTGGTCTATATGAAAATGTGCTCTTCTTGAGCAACACTTGTGTTCCACAAATAAACAGAACAGAAGTAATGTAGTCATTGTGAAGGAAATAAAAAATGACAAAAAAAAATTGTTCCTAGTAGATGGGCTGTCAAGTATCAAAATTGATTCATTTTCTTACAATACCCAGAGAGTTAGAGCGCACTTTAAGTGTTTTATGCTCCTTATTCGCTTAAGATTTTTCTATCTATATCTAAAATACAAGGGAAAGAGATTCTTCAAGAGTCTTTTGAAAGTGGAAAAGATGATGTAAGGATTTCCTGTCATAAAACCTAGAGAGGACTGCTCTGTTTCTGAACTGTCAATCTAACTTTTACTAAAACATTTTGGCAGCCATTTCCCTCAGCATTGTCAAATGTGTCATTGATAATCGTTTTGCATCGTAAAGGGGAAAGGGGAGATTAAGAACTTAATTCTCAACACTTGTCATTTAGTGGTGTCATTGACAATTTAACACAAGAGGTAGTCTGATTCCTCTGAACACATAACCCAAAGTCTTGCAGAGTGATGGAGTATGTGATGGGGACAGGGAAATGGGTATTTAATGAGGGTCTCTTATGTGTTTGGTTCTTCTGTTTTTCAAATTCTCCACAAGCCTGTGGGGACCAAATTAGTTATCATCCAGTTCGATAAGAAGGAACTGAGGCCCAAATAAGTCAAGTAAATTTCTGAAAGTCTCGTATCTATCAGTGTCTCTTAGGATAGATGCTCAAGTCAAGCTAACTGTAGAAGCAGTGCTCTTCTCACTGAATCCTGTTGCTCAGTACATGTTTGGGGAATGTGTAAAGCGAGGGGGCATGAGTGTGCCATCTCTCTTCATAAACCCATAAGTAAATAACAAGTGTGGTAATTAAGATTATCAGAAAATGGAGTGGTGGTTGAAATCCCTTAATGACAATATTGACATGTTATAAACCATTGAATACTATAATAGTTTGGACTGTTGTGGGTAGGACTGCTGCTGCCAGCAAGACTATTATTTTATCCCCAACAGAAAATTATTTTTAAAAATGTGATGTGTTTATTGTAAAGCCCCTGGGCATATGTACAAGAACACAAACAGCATTTACATATCTATTTTCCATTAACTGACACTGCATTTGCCAGGCATTTGACACAATTAAGCAAATGCTTGACTGAACAGATGGGTCTTATAAGGATCCCCAAGGGCATGTCTGCATTAACTGTGCCAACGGGGGTTAATGCACCCATTTGGCATCTGCGGGCTTTTCCCCATCAGCATATACACCACTGCTTTGCATGGTTGCAAATGTGTCCATTTTTGTCCCAGAGGACTAAGTGTAGATGAATTGAGCTATTTCCAGTTTGTTCCATTTCTGTCTTCTGTTTGAAGTGTATCCCCAACAATAGTAGATTACACCCTGTGATTTTTTTCTTGTATTAATTTACTTGAAAATGGCCTAATGTTTCTATTTGGTTTACTAGTGGTGTCAAAGAAATGGAACACTTTTCTAAGGCAAAATACTATAGCCTTTGAATTCTATACCTTGGTTTGTACAGTCTCGGCTGCTGGGTTATAATAGCTGGAGGAAGAGAAAACACAACTCTGATCTTAATAGTAATAACAAAAAATTGAACATCACTATACCTGACAAAAGAAGTATTTGTCTTTCACTAAACTATTTCTTGGCCTCTGAAATGGAAACACAATCCTAGACATTATACACTTAAATCAGGGCTGTAGTCTCCCTTTGTTGTCTATTGGATGCATATATGTCTCTCTGAGAAGTGACCAGAACACATCAACTAAGCTCTTTTTTTAAGCCTTGGCCTGGTCTTCAGGGCCTTTTTTTTCAAAGGCTCTCCTGAAAGGACCACAGTTCAGGACCTGCTCTGTGGGCAATTGTTGCTTTAGCATTTTGTATATCACAGAGATAAAGCTATACCATGAATCAATGCACAAAATAAATATTGGGGTCAATTATATATGAAGAAGCACAGACTGTAGTCTTTGAAGTTTGCATTGGTCTAGAGCTATATCCAAAATGTTGGGCACGATGGATTTTATGTCATCCTTTATAGCTAATGGAGCTCAACACTAAAACCAAAGCAGCCCTGAAAGTATGTGGCATGCTGCAGATCATTATATAAGGAGTATAACATTAAACACCAATCAAAAATGATGAAAACTTCAACATCATTTTAGCACTGTAAGGCAAGCAAATATTTTAGTAAATGCTGTTGGCTAATAGTCTTTTCAAATCAGGCATTGAGAATGGAAATTAGGTTATTTTTATTGTTTTTCTCTTTAAAACAATTCCTTCAGCAGTGTTTTGTCAAAATATATATTTGATTTATTAAATGGGAGATAGTCTCATACTAGGCAAATTCCTTGGAACATTTCTTTCCACAGCCTATTGCTTTTGTTTTCCTTGTTTACTAAGAAAAAAGACAGGAAAAAAATAATTTCTGTGTACTTATGTGAAAATATGATTTGCTTGGCTGCACTGCCCACGTTCTTAGCTCTAGGTATAGTGAAATAGCCGTAAAATCTATTTTATTTAAAAAGTATGTTCTATTATATGTAAATGATAAATCACTAAATTCTACTAATATTACACTATATGTAAGAACTGGAATTTAAATAGAAACTTGAAAAAAGTATATTAAAAATTATAATGTACATGTATATTTTATTTACTTAAGGCTTCTTTCTTTCTTTCTTTCTTTCTTTCTTTCTTTCTTTCTTTCTCTCTCTCTTTCTTTCCTTCCTTTCTTCCCATCCTCCCTCCCTCCCTCCCTCCCTCCCTTCCTCCCTCCTTCCTTCCTTCCTTCTTTCCTTCCTTCCTTCCTTCCTTTACAGAGAGAAACACAGCTAGAGAGGGAACACGAGCAGGGGGAGTGAGAGAGGGAGAAGCAGGCTTCTCACTAAACAGGAAGCCTGATGTGGGGCTACAAAGTTATTACGGTATTATTGACTATATTCCCTACACTGTACTTTTCATCCCTGTGGCTTCTTTATAGCTCGAAATTTGTACCTTTTGTTTATTCAAGTATAATTAACATCCAGTGTTATATTAGTTTCAGGTATACAATATAATGATTCAACAATTCTATACACTTCTCAGTGCTCATCAAGATACGTGTACTCTTGATCCCCATTATTTATTTCATCTGTCCCCTCACCCACCTCCCATGCAGCAACCACCAATTTGTTTCCTGCATTTAATAGTCTGTTTTTTGTTTGATTCTTTTTTTGGTTTTGTTTTCTATTTGCTTTGTTTCTTAAATTCCTTATATAAGTTATATCACATTTGTCTTTCTCTGTGTCATTTCACTTATGGTTATACTCTTTAGGTTCATTCATGTTGTTGCAAATGGCAAGATATTCATTCTTTTAAAGTTGTGTGTTACCAGCCTTTGAAAGAGGAACAGTATTTATCTGGGATTATTTTCATTGTTTCTACTTATTGCCCACACTACAATATATCTCTTACTGTTTGAATATATTAGGTTAGACATTTAGAATTGTTGAGCTTAGCAAGAAAAGAGACCTAGTTTTTCTTTTTTTTTTAATATTTTATTTATTTGACAGAGAGAAACACAGCCAGAGAGGGAACACAAGCAGGGGGAGTGAGAGAGGGAGAAGCAGGCTTCCTGCCAAGCAGGGAGCCCGATGTGGAACTCCATCCCAGGTCTCCGGGATCATGGCCTGAGCCGAAGGCAGTCGCTTAACCAACTGAGCCACCCAGGTGCCCTGAGACCTAGTTTTTCTACTGTAGCATGATTATATGAGTAATCAGAGGCTTCTGTAGTTTGTAAGTCACTCAGATAACTAGTTAGTTTATTCTTAATGTTAAAATGAACTGTATCAAAATGAAGTTGTTTTTTGTTTTGTTTTGTGGTTTTTTTTTTTTTTTTTGCCTAGAACAATGCTACCCTGAGTCCTAGAAGAATTTGGATTTTATATTTTTAATTAGTTAATACACAGAGCATGATATCTGTAAAAATATAAAGATCATGTATTGATAAGAGAAGCTAACTTAACTAAAACTTGAGCAGTACATTAAAATAGACCTTTATACTTCTCTCCATCATATTAACTAAAATGTAGTACAAATTATTAAATTATTTCTCTAGAGGTATCAACTTATTTCTCTAGAGGTATCAACTATTAATGTCATATATATCCATCTAAGCCTCTGTCTGTATGAGTATTTAATTTTATAAAGGCAGTATCATACAGTAGATGCTGTTTTGCAGTTTGCTTTTTCACCTAATGATGTATTGTGGATACAAGATCATGTCTGTCTATATATTTATTTTAAAATAAATGTCCATTTTTATATATATGTCTTTGTTAACTGATGCTAAGTACTTTTATAGGGTGAATTCCTAGATGGAACCTAATGCAGATATTACTACATTAGATTCTGCATCACAGAGTTAGTTGGCCTGGAAACAGATATGTGAACATTTCTTGAAGTTTAAATAAAATTCACAGTGGTTTGATTCACTCTGACATAGTAACAGTATGACTGTAGTTCTGCTAATACTTTTATCTCAGTTCTTGGTGTAGGCTTTATATTAAAATTTAAGATCCATTTAACAAAATACTGAAAACCAAACTAACATGTCTTAAATATGTCCCACTTTATCTGTGGATGCTAAGGCCAGAAATCCGTGAAAATTAATCCATGGAGCCTTAACAGCAAGTCTAGGGAGGGCTGTCAATGCAAATGCCTAGCGTAGCCTGACACCATGGCTCTAAAGACTGCCCAGGGAGCAGAGGTTTTCAGTTATCTGACCTGCCTCCTGCCCTGAAAATACATCAGTGTCAGTCATGGCCCTGGAGAAGACAGAGCATTCCAGAACTCCATCTAGCATATCACACTCAATAGAATGTTGATTTGCCTTGCAGGGATTGGATTGAAGATTTGCATTCTTCTTTTCTTCTGTATTCCCTTTTCTCTATTTTCTAATTTACACAGTTACATATTTCTTATTTAATGAGCTCTTGGCAGAGAAGTTACACTACATAAAAACATGCAATTTTTCTCTTAGTGGTTATATTATCATAAGTTAATAATATGACATAGTATCTGAACCAGAACTATTTTTATTGTCTTATTTCCTGTGACCCATAGCACCAAATAAGCTATGCTATAGTTTATATCCTGTGTTTGAAGTATTACAGAGAAACTAAGTGTTTTTTTTGTTTTGTTTTTTGTTTTTTGTTTTTTGTTTGGTCAAGGCTAAGTATATACTATGAGTCGTCAGTGTATATACTGCATAGTAAGGCCTCACTTGTTATGGATGGACAGACTCTGGTTATATGGATATTTGGGGAGTATTTCTGGCAGAATTAGACCAGCTTTTCAAACAAATCCAAATGCAATCCTGTTAAGTTAAGCTATGAGTAGTCTCTTGGGTAATCAACCATGTTACTGTTTCCCCTCCCCACCCAATCTGTCATCTTTTACATACACACATACACACCCAGCCCCCTCCATACACACGCACACAAGATCCTAGTTATTTAAGAGTTTACGGAAATATTCTGGATTAAACATTTAGAATAGTAATACCCTGAATCCCAATTTAAAACAAAACAAAACAAGACAAAGAAACAGTTCTTTGTTTTATCCTAAATCTAATAAAGCTTTTACTTTACCTAAGACTAAATTTGGGAGTGATCACTGTGTTATGGAAACTACAAACATTGTTTTGTTTATGCTCAACTTTGTAATAGAAGTAAATACCCAATTGAAGGGAATTTGCAGTTTTATTTTCAAGTTTTATTTTAGAGACATTTTATGATTCTGTACTGCTTGCATCTAGTTGTATAAGAACTGGATAGAATAGCTCAGAATTGATGTGGCACAGAGCACAACCATCATTTGTCCAGATTTCTCTCCTGTAAGAATTCCGAAGGATTTGTGTACTAAGACAAAGCAAGAATTTAGTCTTCTGTAGTGCTCTGCATCTTGATCAAAGATATGCCTTGTCCTTTTATCACAAAGTGAGAAAATGTATTTTAAGAATACCATAAAATACCATAGCCATCTTATTTAAAATTTTTCAGCTGGTCCTCAGTAACAATTTGAACTTAATATTTTATAAACACATAGTGTGTTACATCAAATGAATAAAAATCAAATTGTTTCATTTAACTTTTCTTAGATTAGCAGAATGAAATAGGATTATGGAGACCTAAGTAAAATCCATTTATTCTTAAGACTAAATTCTATCTTTCAGAAAGAATCTGTGCCACTGCAGTGACACAGATTTTCTCCAAAGAAATTCATTCTGCTCCCCCCCAAAAGTTCAAGCTAAAAATACTCAGTAAAAAAAAAAAAAAAAAGTCCAAATATCAGGTAGAAGAGTTGGAGCATAGTTAAAGGGAACATAAAGAGATGTGATTTGTTCTGTTATCAAAATATGATGGTTTCTAGTCTTTAATTTATTTCCAGCCCCTTAAAATATTGTCTGTACTTCAGATTTTTAGAAAAACATACATACACTTTTAAAATGGTTAACGTTTTTACCTCAGTATATGATATTTAAGAGATCACCAAATTTAATGTGTTTTAATGTCACCCTCCAAAGATGTGTATTTTTCTCCTGTGCCAATATGAGACTTCTGGGACAGAAAATGTTACTGTTTACTTAGAACAAATAATAATTGTGCCAACTTCCATTTGCCCAAATTCTCATCCCTAGGGTGTTACAATGAGAACCAGAGGTGATCCTACACATAGTGGGGTCTACTGCACCTGAGGAACCCCCAAAGTGAACTCAGGCAATTAGAAAGAAATGAGCAGCATTTGTACCCCCTCCACTGCTGAGTCTCCTTGGTGACATAATGGGGAACTGCTTCTTCTCTCTGGGGAATATCAATGAGTTTCTCTGGAGGGAGCTACTGTCTCACAACTTCACAATGCAGAGAATGTCTTCATGGCTCTAGGTCTTATCTCCTTCGAATATAAACATACACCTCATGAGGGGGTAAATCAACAGTTCTCACTATCTCTCAGTCATAACTTAACCTCCAGGCTTGTTTTTTAGCCCAGATCCCAGGTTCCAGTAAAATTTTCTTAGAAAGCTCTAATTATGTAGAAATTTAAAAAAAGATTCTACAGCACCTCATTTTCTGGGTAGTGACTTTCTATGTCTACTTGGTCAGTATATTTGTGGAGCAGCTTTTAAAGTCTTTTGAATTCTTTTTTTCTTATATGGTTAGGGCAGATGAGATATCATTGTGAACATTGCTATCAAATGTGTGGAATAATTGCATGGTTAGCTAAAATAAAGCAGGTTGAAGAACAGTGTCCATAGGGCACTGGTTGATGGCAAGGACCACCAGGTTTTAGCACTTGGTCCCATCAAGTTTTGGTCTAGGTCTCAGTACTTCTGTCCTCCAAGTAAGCAAGTGGTTGTAGTCAGCACAGCCATCTTGAGAGTGATTGGAGAGAGGTAGAAGGGGATTAGACTCATTTTAGAGCATGGTCCTAGAATAAGAGACAACTTCGAATAACAGCAGTAGATGTATTTAAGAGTTAATCACTATCATTACACACCACGGGTAAATGGATAAGATAAAAGTAGACATTAAATATTGTGGGAACATTTATCCTATTGATGTATGCCCCACCATGAGGTCAAATATTGACCAGAAAATAAGTTCCATGAGGTTAAGGAGTTTGTTCGTTTGTTTTAAATTAATATATTCTTATCACCCACAGAAAAGTTTTCTTTGTAATAGGCTCCCAATAAATGTATGTTACATGAATGAATGGACAATAGGAGGAATTAGGAAAAGTGAGATGAACTCTAGAATCATCTGAAAGATGTTAATTTTTTTTTTTTTTTTTGCTAGTATTTTGATATCACCTGATTTTGATTCCTGCTGGGGCTTAACAGTTGTTTTTTTTTTTTTTTCTTTTTTTTATTTCTTAAAATTTTATCCTTCTTTTGTTTTTTGGATATATTTTAAAATATTCTATATCTATAGGCAACTCCTTGTGTTAATGAATTACAAATACTGAGCTCAGTTCTTAAAATGAGGCACACAAGCACACCTGTGTGGCTCAGTCCATTGTGCATCTGTCTTCAGCTCAGATCATGATCCCTGGGTCCTGGGATTGAGCCCTGTGTAGGGCTCCCTGCTCTGCAGGAACCCGCTTCTCCCTTTCCTCCCTGCTTGTGCTCCTCTGTTGCTCTCTCTGTCTCTCTCTCTGTCTCAAATAAACAAATAAAATATTTTTTAAAATATATGAGGTACCCAAGGGCTCTGTTTTGGCACTATTTTCACTCTTTATCTCTTCATTGGACTATTCATCCAAGTCCTTGGCTTTAACTACTCACTACATACGCATACTTTCCAAACTCTATCTTTACAGACATCTCTGTGAAGTTGTTCCTTGGTTCTTTGGACTCAGAGTGAATAAAGCTGAATTTATCATTTTTCCTGCCAGTATGCTTCTTGTCCTCTTTCTTTTGTGACTAGAACCAGTATCTACCTTGGTACAGAAGCCCAAAATTAATGCCCCTCCTTTCTCTCACCTCTGTTAGAGTCTATTATTCAAAATCACTCATCCTTTACTTTCCATTTCCACAGACATTTTCTTCTTTTGTCCGTTATCAACAAATGTCCCCTGGTTTCTAGTTTACCTTACTTGTTTCCCTTCTATCCTGTATACTTCTGCCAAAAGGATCATGCCAAAAGATAAATATCAGATATTTTAAAAAATTTTTTAATAAATTTAATTAATAAAATTAGCTTTCAAAATACTTCTCAGATAGTCATAGTCTGTCTTTCTCACTCCATCTCCTAACGCATACATTGCCTCTATCAGTAATTCCTTTATCCTGTTACTTAATAGTCAAATCTTCATTTTTTTTCTCATTTAGTAATCCCTAAATGAGCACCTATTATGACTCGGGATTTTTCTGGGAGCTGGAGATATAGTGGAGAGCAAAACAGTCATAGTCTGTTTCTTCAAGGAATTTGTAGTACAGTAAGAAAGATTATAGATAAGACAAATAATTACAAATATAATAAATGCTGTAAAGAAGAATTGCACATTGCCTATAATAGGAAAGCTTGATGTAATATGTGAAGTTAGGAATGAAATCCCTATGGAAATGAAAGTATTCTAAGCCAGAAATAATGAGGAACAGTAAAGTAGGTGTGTGGGGGTGGGGGTGGGGAGCATCATTCCAGGAAGGGTAAAAGATGGTGAGAAGACCCTGAAGTAGGGAGAATATATATTTACCTGGAACAATTTAAAAGACTAAATCTGTAGAGAAGATAACAAAGGAAATGTGGCAACAGTCCACCCATGGCACACGGTTCTGTGTCTCTCTTTCCCTCCCTTTGTTGGACATTTAATATTTCAAAACAGTTAAAATGTCACCATCTCCTCTATGAGTACTCAATTTGACTTTTATCTGGTTTTTTTAGTGCTCTTAAATCACCCTGTGAAGAATTCTATCATAAGCTTATTTTATCTTTCTCCCCTGCTATGATTATGAACTTCTGGCTAGAAAGCACCCTCTGCGTCCTTGAAGCTCTACACAGCACTTAGCACATAGTGAAAAGTCCATGAGTCTTTGTTTCGTGAAAGAAAGAATGAATGAAAACCGGACAAAAGACTATAATGTGGTAAGCCTCGGCACTGTGGACATTTGACTATGAAGTACTACACCTACTATTAAAAAAAAAAATACTTCTAACAGTTCCTCCTACATCTTGAAGTGAGTGACAAGATATGCTGCTGCAGCAATTAATTGGTATTAGAATCATACTTGTCCATAGTTTAAACAATGCATCAGTCTGTCAATCTCCCTGTCATATTTATAAACATTTAAGCTCCCCCAAATGTTCAGAATCTTTCTGAGAATCAAATGAGCATAAACACACTTCTCTTTCTTTCAAGGAACTCTATGACAACTGGAGAATTTTTTTTATTTGGATCTGTGGGAAAAATGTTATTTCAACCATTTTTTTCTTTTCTTTCTTTTCTTTTTTTAAAGATTTTATTTATTTATTTGACAGAGAGAACACAGCTAGAGAGGGAACACAGGGGGAGTGAGAGAGGGAGAGAGGGAGAAGCAGGCTCCTCACTGAGCAGGGAACCCGATGTGGGGCTCGATCCTGGGGCTCTGGGATCATGACCTGAGCTGAAGGCAGATGCTTAATGACTAAGCCACCCAGGTATCTCCCAAAATATTATTGCAATTATAGTTTTACTCAGAACCTTGGAGAGCAACTGTTGAGCAAGAAAGTGTCCTGTAAAGAAACCTATGTTCTATACAAGCTACCCAGTTAACATTATCAACTTTGCAGGTAGGTCTTATATATGTCAAAAAAACAAAACAAAACAAAAGAACTTCATCTATCCAGAAATTATATTCTGCATCTCACACTGACTTGTCCTATTTTTTGAAATCATTAAATTTAGAATTTCCTTAGCAGCCATAGTGGTTTATTTCATATTTGTTAATAAAATCCTATTGGTAGTCTGGATGCATTCTTTACATGAATTTTTGATACATTAATAGGACTTTGATTTATATTTAGGACTCACTGACCATTTGCTCTTTTTAAGCAGGGGTATGGTAATCAATCATGGACCACTCTAAAAACATTTTGCAAAAGCACTACAAGGTCCCAGTGTAGCAGAAACTCAGGAAAAAACACAATCCCACAGCAAACATTCAATTTATACTCTCTAGCCTTTACAAATGAAATTTTAAGGTGTTATTTAAAGATGTATATTTCAATTGTGAGTGCATTTCTCTCCTTTATACTATGTGTGCGGATTTTCAGTATAAACAGTCACATGCAAGAGAATTCTCTTAGCCTTGGGAGTTTTGTTGAATAGTTTGCATCTTTAAGGAAAATGCCAATCATTGACGAGGTCTGCACAGCTGCAGCCAATTCATACTACAAATAAAAGTTTTATTGGGCACAATTTTGGATTATCTAGTTAAGTAGGATACAAGTGACTGGAATGGTGGTATTAATTCCCAGTTGGGAAGGGTGGAATTTTAATAGATTGTAGAGGCAGTACTTTTATATCACACACAGTGAATTTGATTCATTTTAAGTACTTAGGAGAGTTATTTTAATTTTTTTAATATTTAAATTTCTTAAACCTATACATGCATATATATGTAAAATATATGCACAGATATGCATATAAATATATCTTATTCAATTAACTGAAATTGATCATTTTTCTAGGCTAAGGAGGCATGCACATGGTTTTACATATCCCCTCATACAAAACTTATTTCCATTTCTACTTTTATTTCTATTCTTGCTAATGGCAGATAATATTTATTGAGCATCTGCTCTACTTAGTCACACTTTATACATTTATTATCAAAATTAATTCTTATGACAAGTCTTTGAGGTAGATAATTCTGTTCTCATTTAATACATGTATAAATTGGGATTTGGGAGGCATTTGGTAAATGGCCAAAAGTTATATAGTTATGTAGCAGGAAGTAGGGCTAGGTTTTACAGTTTTTCATCAACCACAAAACCAGAAATCTTGCTCCTTTTTATAATAGTTCTTTTCTCTGTGGGAGGTACCTTTTCATGCATTACCTGAAATATTATCCTTAGCACTTAAGATGAATATTGTTATTTGCTTATTTATAGATGAGAAAATTGAGGTTAGGTCAAGCAAATTTCTCACATAGATTTTAAGTGATACTGTTGGGATTTAGACTAGGTCTATTCAGTTATAAAGACTGGGCTCTTCCAGACATTCCACACTCATGGATGGTCATCAGGTATCTCCTGTATTTCCAGAAACCATACTGATCACTAGGGAAACATAATACACTAGCTCTACACATTTCTGTTTTATTGAAAGTAATCTAGATTACTTTCAATAAATCTATTGATACTAAATAAACCTTTTGATACTAAATAGATACATTCATACTCATGGCCTAAATCTTACCGAATTTGAATCTCAGGATGTCATTACAGAATAAGGGAAAGGGAATTTGAATCTGTTGATAAGATCAGAGAAGGCATCTCTTATGAAGTTGAAATTAATGTAAATTCTGATGGATGTGTTTATTTATTTATTTTTATTTTTTATTATTTATTTTTTAAGATTTTTATTTATTTGACAGAGGGAAACACAGCCAGAGAGGGAACACAAGCAGCGGAAGTGAGAGAGGGTGAAGCAGGCTTCCCGCTAAGCAGAGAGCCCGATGTGGGGCTCGATCCCGGGTCTCCAGGATCATGACCTGAGCCGAAGGCAGTCGCTTAACCAACTGAGCCACCCAGGCGCCCCATCTGATGGATGTGTTTAAATTAACCTTGCAGAAAGGAGGAAAGGAAAGGCATTCATTGTAGAAAGAGAAAAATAATGCCCATTTTGGGTTTTAAAAAATATATAAAATAGCTGGTTTATGTAACAAGGGAAGTGCGGCATGAATTAACCACAGAGGAAAAATTAGAGACCCTTCATGCAGGGTGTTTGTAGGCTATTCTAACAATTTGAATAAAACTTAAAGAGAAGTAGATATGAATAAATATTCATGCTTAGATTTTAAAACTATCAGTTTGTCTAAAATTTGAAGAAAAGGTTAGAAAAGAATGAAGTTGGTGATTGGAATTACAATGAGGCTGACGGTTTATTCCAGAATTCCGGAAGAAAGAGGATGGTTTCTTAAACTAGTATGGTAGCTGTGGGGGTGCCTGTACATGGATTGATTAAATTCCTTTCTTAATTCAATAGATATTTGTAGAGAGCCAACTATATGCCAGGCATTATTCTGGTTGCTTGGGATACAGCAATGAATAGAAAGAGGCAAGAGCCTTGTTTTTATATTTTTATTCTGGATGATTTAGGTAGCCATTAGTTTTGTGCAGAGGGTTGATATGAGACATACATTTACTTGAGTTTTATTAGAGTTTCGTACAAATGGGTGATATGTGACATATCTTTTTACTTTTTAATTCCAATGCTATGGCTTAAGCAGGTAGATAGATGTTGGTGCTATTTCCTAAATAAAATATAGAGCATTATAAAAGACACACTTCAGATAGGAAAGCAATGAACTTTTTCTTTTATTTGAAGTTCCAGCATGATGTCCAAGAATATATTTACAGGAATAGTTTGTTTCATAGGTGGGAACTTTTCAGAAGAGAACTTTGGACTTGCAATATCATTTAGGGGTATGTTAACATTGGACTATAGTTAAAACCACTGGATAACTGCTGAGGGAATGTATCACACAGTGAAATGAACAGAAAGCTAAGAATGATTCCTAAGAAATGCCTATGTTTGAGGGTGAGGTATATGAGGTAGAGCCAGCAAAAGTATATTCACTCTTAGTAATGATCATCCTGTGAGTTTGGGGAAATACATAATAACATGTATCCATCATTATGACATCATACCGAGTATTTTCATGGTTGTAAAAATCATCTGTTCTCTGGCTAGTCATCCATCTTCCTGTGCCAGCAACCACTAATTTTTTTATTGTTTCCATATATTTTTGCCTTTTCCAGAACATCATATGGTTAGAATCATACAATATGCAGCCTTTTTAGATAGGCTTCTTTCAGTTAGTCATATGCACTTAACGTTTCCTCTGTATCTTCTTATGGCCTGATAGCTCATTTCTTTTTAGCACCAAATAATACTGAATTGTCTGTATGTACCATAGTCCATTTATCCATTCACCAACTGAAGGGCATCTTGCTTGATTCTGAATTGGCAATCATGAATAAAGCTGCTGAAAACATTGTAAGCAGATTGTTGGGTGGACATACATTTTCAACTCCCTTGGTTAAATACCAAGGTCTGTGATTGCTGGTTCATATGGTAACGATATGTTTAGTTTTATAAAAACTATCTTTCAAAGTGGCTGTACCATTTTGTATACCTGCAAGTAATGGATGAAAGTTTCTCTTGCTCTACACCTTTGCCAGCATTTGGTGTTGTCAGCATTCTGGATTTGGCACCTTTTTTTTTTTTTTTTTTTAAGATTTCACTTATTTATTTGACAGAGAGTAACACAGCCAAAGATGGAACACAGCAGGGGAAGTGAGGGAGAGAGAAGCAGGCTTCCTGCTGAGCAGGGAGCCTGATGCGAGGGCCCCATCCCCAGTCAGGTCTCCTGTATCATGACCTGAGCCTAAGGCAGTCGTTTAACCAACTTTCTCCATTGTATTGCCCTTACTACTTTCTCTAAGAGCAGTTGACTGTACTTATGTGGGCCTATTTCTGACTTCTCTGTTCTGTTCCATTAATCGATTTTCTGTTCTTTTGCCAGTACCACACTGTGTTGAAGACAATAGCTTTATACCAAGTCTTGGAGTCAGATAGTCTTAATCTTCCAATTTTGTTCTTCTTTTTGATATTATGTTGGCTATTCTGGATCTTTTGCCTCTCCATGTAAACTTTAGAATTAGTTTTTCCATGTCCACAAAATAGTTTGATGGAGGGATTGTTTTTCAAATAGGTTGAATACCATTTTATTTTAAATAATAAGGGCAGAAAATAATAAATGGTTTTATAAATATCAAGGTGATTAATTATATTAACAAGGATAATTACAGTGGAGTGTTGGCTATATAAGGCAGATTAAATTTGTTAGGGAAATATAAAGAGGGTGAAAAAGTGGGAAAGGAAGGTACAGACAACTCTCTGACATTGTAAAGAGTAAGGAATCAGAGAGCCATGAAATAGTCGCTGAAATATGCTGTGGGACCCAACATCCAGACGGAGGCCTGTCAGAACTGAAGTGTACTTAGTATGCCACCTCTAAATATAGTACACAGTAGAAAAAATTGAGTCTTCCTCATAAAAGCTAGGAACTGAAAAAGCTAGTCTAAAGTGAAAAAAAAAATATAGAAAAAAGGAGCAAAGGTTTAGTCATTAGATATGTCTGTGTTTGAATCCTTGGTCCACCATGTTAAATTACATGATCATAGGATATTATCTAAATTCTCTTTGAGCCTCGATTTCCTTATTTGTAAAATGAGAAAAATAATATTACTTTATGGGTTCGTTGGATAAATGTGGTAATATACCCAATGTGCTTAGCAAAATACCTGGCACTTAGTAGATGCTTGGTAAGGGATAGCTTTCATTATGACTGTGGAATACCATCTTAAGGGACTGTCATGCGTGTGTGATGCTACCTTACTGTCAACTTTCCTGTTACTGCTAACCAGGACGCACCTCCTCTTGCAGCCATGACTACTCCGTATCTGCTTATCTTTGGTTTGTACACTTATCCTTGATCAGTTGCCCTAGATAGGGAGTAGATCAGTTTTGTTTAACCGAGGATATAGAAAGTATAGAACTAAAATAGCTGAGATCATTTTTTAAAAGAGCTTTATTAAGATACACAGTTTCTATAGGTTTGTCTATTCTAGACATTTCATAGAAAATGAATCATATAATAATATGTAATTCTTGCGACTTGTTTTTTTCACACAGAATAATGTTTTTTAAGGATCATCCATGTCGTTGTATGCACCATACTGCATTCCTTTTTATTATTGGATAATATCTCATTGGATGAATACACTAGATTTTTAAAATCTATTCATTGTTAATGGACATTTGTACGGTTTCCACTTTCTGGCTATTAGGAATAATGATACCATAACATTTGTGGAAAAGCTTTTTCATAAACATATGTTTGTTTGTTTTAATTTTAGTTATTTAACATTCGTGTAGTATTAGTTCCTGGAGTTGAATTCAGTGAATCCAGTTCCCATCATAAGTGGCCTCTTTAATTCTCATCACCCATTTAGCTCAGCCCCTACCCACCTCCCTCCATCAACCCTCAATACAAAGTTATGTTTTTTGCTTACTTTGGGTATATTCCTAGGAGTGAACTGCTGGCTTAGTGATAAATCTGTATTTACTGTATTTAACTAGCAGCTGCCAGACTATTTTCTAGAGTGACTGCACCATTTTTTAAAGATTATTTATTTTTTGACTTATTTGACAGAGAGATAGCATACGTAGGCAGAGCAGCAGGCAGAGGGAGAGGAAGCAGACTCTCCACGGAGAAGGGAGGTGGATGCAGGGCTCGATCCCAGGACTCTGGGATCATGACCTGAGCCGAAGGCAACGGCTTAACCAACTAAGCCACCCAGGCCCCCCAGTAACTGTACCATTTTAATTTCCAGATCAATGTATGAGAGTTCCAATTTCTCCATGAGCCTCACTAACACTTGTTATTGTCTTTTTTAATAATCATCTTAGTAAATATGAATTAGAATATCATTGTGGTTTTCATTTGCATTTATTTGATGGCCAATAATGTTGAGCATCTTTTCATGTGGTCACTAGCCATTTGCATTCCTTCTCTGGAGAAATGTCTATTCTTTGCCTATTTTTTTTTAAGATTTTATTTATTTATTTGACACAGAGAGAGAGATCACAAGCAGGCAGAGAGGCAGGCAGAGAATGAGAGGAGGAAGCAGGCTCCCTGCTGAGCAGAGAGCCTGATGTGGGCCTGGATCCCCGGCCCCTGAGATCATGACCTGAGCTGAAGGCAGAGGCTTTAACCCACTGAGCCACCCAGGTGCCTAGCCTTTTTTTTTTTTTTAACTGAGACTTTTGTCTTTGTATTATTAAATTGTATAAGTTCTTTAAGTATTATATTTGCATATTCTAGATGAAAATCCATCATCAGCTATGTGATTTGTAATATTTATCTCTTATTTTGTGTGTTATCTTTTCACTTTCTTGATTGTACATTCTCCTCTGATCATTTAAAAGGATCTATGAGTGGGGCTAATGAAAGTATAAGGACTACTCCTGCAGTCCCAGGTAACTTCACAGTATTTATTTTTTTTTCATGATGGAGAAATGAAATGGTGTGCCTACAAAAGAAGTTGCATTTATAAAATACATAGATTTAGTCAGGACTGAAATGATAGCAGTGTCTTCGTCCTTTCCTCTGATTTCTCACAGGGGCTTTATGGAGGTCATATGTGGGTATTTTACATGAGCCCAGGAGTAAACCCCTTCATGCCCTTTATCTTTGCTCTCGTAATTATATACTGCCCAAAATTCAATGGAGGGGGGACAGAATTTATCACTGTCACTGCTGACAGTGTCCTCTAGGAAAAATAGCTTCCCTACCTATAGTGCTGTCTCCTAATTTCTTCTTTGCTATTTAATACAGAAGTGAGATTACCTTAATATCTTGATTAGTGTGTCAAGCTCAGTCTCAGGTAGAGACTGCTACACTGAGTCAATTATTCAAGGTGCCTGAAAAAAATAGCAATACAGTGAGGCATTCCATTCTAAATAAGACTATCACAAGAAACAGCAATAGCTTTCATTTGGAGAAACTTGGAAGACTCCACATCTCACTCCATTAATCACAGTCTGAGAAATAAGATATTGAAAGTTGCCACTAGTGTCAATGTGCTTGGGAGGAAGCATCAGCTTCCTCAGTCATGAGAGATCAGTTTGGTTTGGCTCATCACCGATTTGCTTTAGGAATTTATAGAACTGTATAGCCAGTGGTTTATGTGTGTCTCAGTTTGTTCTTCTCTAAAACAATAAGAGTGCTTTTTCTAGTGGGCAGTGTTGATCTCTGGCACAATTAACTGGAAAGCCAGAGATTTGGACAATGAACTGACTTGTTTTTGAAGACAACCATAACCCCTTAATACAGGTTAATTTCTTTTGCGTCCTTAGCTCAGTATCTGAAAGGGAATAGGCCCTTTATGCTTAACCGGTGTTATCAATATTACTATTACTAAAGCCTTGAATTAATAGAATGTGCTTTTTAAGCCATGATTTTTCCATTTGAAACTTTGGATTAATCAAACTTGTTCACAATGTATCTCTGAGTGAATTAATATGAGTCAGTTCTAAATCTTTAAAATACGACAAAACATCAACATTAGTGAAAATATAAATATACTATAACCGCCGAAAATCAAACATCTATCACTTCTTTCCCCACTCCTTGACTTATTCCCCTCAAATTACTTCTCTATACTTCCTATGAATATAATCTTTCTGAAATAGAAATCTGAGCATATCAGATTATAATAGCACTGAAAAATATATATAACGAGATTAGTCAATGTGTGTGTGTGTGTGTGTGTACAACTAGTTTAGTCAATAAAAGTTTATTCGTACAATCTTAGGCTTAGATTAGGCTCATCAAGGAAAGTGCCTATTTTGTTTACATGTCCCAGGCAGGTTTACAGTGGTATTGTTTTGAAAATGTCAAAGAAGTTTTGGATGATGAAATGAAAATTTGTTGACATTTGAATTAACATTCTCTCTGCAAAGTTTAGGCTGCTTCTTCCAAGCAAAACCCTAGAGAGTTTTAAATATCAAAGAGTACTTCAGTTATATGTTGTTTAGCTACGAGTTAAATATTATAAAATTAAATTCAAAGTAATTGACAAATTGTTGACACTTTTGAAAGAAGACAACTCAAATATAAATGCAATTTTCAAGGTCAACAATGAATAGACTAACTTGATGATCATGATTCTGCATAAAAAATGCCACACTGATATTTTGTGAAGGGTTCATTTTACTTGAGTTTGCGCATTAAGTAGCAAGTGTTATGTTAAGCAGTTCTAGATCTAATTGTATTCTTGACTCTTAGAGGAGGCACAGTCACAAACCAAATGTTTCTAGTGTTTATCACTTGCTCTGGCACAGGGTTGATTTGTTAAAGTAGAGTGTAGCCAAAGCTACGGGGGTGTGGGAGTCCTGAACACCACAGGAAGTCTCTAGGAAGTTTGAGAAAATCCAAGTAAAGCATACTGGTGAAAAGATAGGCTCAGTACTTTTCTGCCTTCTTAAAAATTTGCCCAGTGAAGCTCGTTACCCTTTGTCACTTGTAAGTCCAGGTGTTTTTCTCTCCTTTCCACTTTTCAGAGCGTGTACTTTTCAGTCCCAAAGTAAATAATTTATAAGTGAAATTGCAAGATATGTATGCATTCTTAGTACATGGCTGCAAGGTCAGAGGGAACCCCAGCTTTTACTTCAATAGAAATTTTATGTTGTTTTGGAATTTACTGTTTTAGTTATGACTGCAGATTAATTTCTTATAAAAGTATACTTACGTGAGGATTCAGAGGTAACTGTCAGTTATTTCTTATGAAAGGGATAACAGAAAATAATCAAATTTGGATTTTTTTTCTTTAAATCACTAAATCAGATTGTTCAAAATAAAAACTTTGCTGTCAGAAGGAATCAAATTTAAATATCCAATATCCTGATAAATTGACTATTAAGCTAGAACTTTCTTTTTTGTCCCATCTCCACGTAGGTAATACTATAAGATAAGCAGTACTTGCGTTTTGCTGATAACATGTCAATATTACATAGAATTCTTGTGTGGAAAATAAGTTTAACTGAATTATCTAGGGGAAGGTGCACTCACATTTATGCCACAGGACAATTGTTAGAATTAAATCAGATATGATACAGAAAACAACCAAAAGTGTTTTTGCCTCACTAAATATTCTCAATGAAATACTGATTTTTTTGTAAGAAAGTACTCTTCACCAGAAATCTTCCCCTTTGTCTTTTTTATCAGAGGGACTACATTTCTGAATCTGAATCACAGTTTTCTTATTTACTATGTTATCTTTGGCATCATAATCTACACAAAGAACTATATTGAGGATTTAGTTAGATGTAAGTACTTCACACATTTTTCTGCCCAGGAAATGATAAATATATGGGATTTATTTCAATAATTATGATTATTAATTATCTGCATATTCAAATTCATTATATCAAACTATCAGGTTTAGGGAAATGTGAACTTAGGAGATGTTATTGGGAAAAACCCTAGTTCAATACACAGATGTTTGAACATTAAATCATAAATTTTCTTTTTATCTCTGTCCTAGTGATAAGGTTCAGAGATTGTCCTCAATTTATAACTTATTTCTGGTATCTGATTACTTGCCTGACATTCTTGTCCTTACAGCTTTTCTCCCCCCTTGTTGCTCAGTGACAGCCATCGTATCACAGAATCTTAAATCCCATTTCTGGATCCCCGCTCTTCACCTGCCACCCTAAATCACTGCATAATTTTGGCTGCTAGATTTTCTGTTGTCTGGTTTAAGCTGTTTGTATGGACAGGCTTGTTATTTTGATTTTCTCTCCTTGATTTTGACTGCTTTCTTCTCTGCCAGATGTGCCGTCCTTGCCTGATGGAACCGATTTCATTATTTCCAGGGGCAAGTGTTTGTCTAATCAGTCTGTCTTTGGACATGAGCACATGCATGCACGTGTGTGGGTGTGCAAATCACACACATACACACAAGTCTGTCTGCTTTCCCAGCCTGTCCTGACCACCAGAGCCTCTGAAATTTTGTACAATAGCAGATGGCATCACTTAATTTACTAAATTGAGATTCTTGCTGTGCAGTATTAGCTATTTTTTTTACTTTAACAAATTTTTATTTTCTTTTTTTATAATAATTTGTTTTATTTTTTCAGAGTTTCAAGATTCATTGTTTATCTCCCACACTCAGTGCTCCATGTAATACATGCCCTCCTTGATACCCACCACCAGGCTCACCCAAAAATATTTGTTAAAGGTCTTTTATACGTATTTATGGAAATTCTTCATTCAGTTTGAGATAAATATGTGATACTTAAGAACCTGGACTCTGGGTCAAGGCTTCTCATACTCCCATCCCAATTGTACCACTTATAAATTGTGATAACTTGGCAAAATTATATGACTTTTTTAATGCCTCGTTTTTTTCATTTCTTAATTGAGGATGTCATATTGCTATCATGATTAACTGAGTTAATACATGTAAAGCTTAGCAGAACACTGGCACATAGTAAGTGTTCAACAAATATAGACTTTTTATTTTATGATATTATTATATTCATGGAAATAGTCTTGCTCAAAGTAAATGTTAGACTCCAAAAGAGAAGCCAGATTGCTATAATTCAATCTATATATCACATAATTTAATCAGTCTTATTCAATCCATATGTGATTGAATCAATATTTAATCTTTTGACTTGACATACACAGAACAATATAGATTTGGAATTATTTTTTTTTATTTTTTAAAAGATTTTTTTATTTATTTGACAGAGCGAAACCTAGCTAGAGAGGGAACACAGGCAGGGGGAGTGAAAGAGGGAGAAGCAGGGCTCCAGCGGAGCAGAGAGCCTGATGCGGGGCACAATCCCAGGACTCTGGGATCATGACCTGAGTTGAAGGCAGATGCTTAACAACTGAGCCAGCCAGGTGCCCCTAGATTTGGAATTATTAACATGAGGCCCTTTGAATCCAATGGGAACATTCCAGGAATTTATGAGTCAGATTAAGAAGAAAATGATGATGAAAAAAAAAAAGAAACAAAAAAATCATGATCATATTTATTTCTGGTACTTAGAAAATATGTGAAAAATTATGTACAAATATATTATTAACTCTTTTTGTCATGATGACACAAAATGCAATATTAAATAGTCATGTAACTATGACACCTCTAGAAAAATTTGTATGGATAGGAATTAAATATAATATGACTAATATTATGTACCTTTGATTATATTGGGTCAAACTCAATTTGTAAAACATCTAAGAAGAAAAAGAACATGAAAGTTTTTATATTGTTTAACTTTCATCATAAAACATGAGTTGCAGAAGCCATCATGAATCTTGTGTAGGAGGATACCAATGAAGTCACAATTCAAAAATAAAATAAAAAGCACAGAGAAAACCCAAACTAAACTTTGGAGTGTGTCATTATTACATAAACAGAGTCTTTACCAAACTAAATTTCTTCAGTCACAATTCTGATGTGGTTGGAAGCACCATTTAAAGTTATACCTTTGGGGAAATCCCAATGTCTGGAATGGTCAAGCTTTCTTGAAGCTTAGACTAAACGAAGAAAACTAAAGCAGGGCCTCTGTAGAATGAAGCAAACTTTAACATCACACATATTCATTTTTATTATTATGAAGCAACAATAGCAGTTGTGTTACTTGCTTTTAAACTCCAGTTGGGTAGAAATAGTGATATCTTGTATCAGTTTCTGGTTTATAACAATTAGGTGACTGTTGATGTGACAAAGAATATTTTAAATCTGTTGGAATCTTAAAAGGCTGTTGATATTTTCAAAATCCTGGCAAGATACTCTGCTACGGAAATGTCAATATGAAAAATTCATGCACTTTGTGATATGATACACAGTTTCAGTGCCTGGAAGAATTTATTCCATCTGCATTTCTATCTCTACCTATTCTCACTATCTCTCTGTATCTTATGTCTACATCTCTCTATTTCTTTCTCTCTCTCTCTCTCTCAATATATATATAGTATATACCTGCATACATGTATGTACTATATATATATATATAGTACATAGTGTGTGTGTGTGTGACGATAATTTCCAGAACTATCATTGTTGAGAAATTCCTGTTGCTCCATATCCCTACTGATATTTGATATTATCTTTTTTCTCCTCAAAGTTGTTGGGATAAAATATCCTAGTGTTTTAGATAATGTATAATTTTCCTTATCAATTAATTGCTTATTGATGTTATTTTTCTACTGGTATATTGGGTTATTTGTATTTTTCCTATTGATTTACTTTTTTTTGTATTCAAGATAACAATCCAATATTAATTACATATCTTGCAAATATCTTATTCCAGTTTGCAGATTCTGTTTTCATTTTTTGTTGAAGGCCATGCAATCCACACATATTCTTGATTTTAGTAGAGTCAAGTTTATCAAACTTTAGTTTCTTTTGTGTTTTAAGAAATCCTTTTTTTTTTCATTTTATGAAATCTCTTTTTGTCTTGATTTGATATGCTCCCATGTTTTATTCTAAAAGAAGAGATTTCCCTTTCACCTTTAAAGGTTTGCTTTATCTAAGATTGATTTTTATAAGAATGAGAGATTGGAATCTAATGCCATTTTTTTTTTCTATATGGATAACCAGTGTTTCAGATCATTTATGAAAAAATCCACAAGTCACAATAAAGCAAGTTAGGTTATAAATCAAGTTTCCATCCATGTGTGGATTTGATTATGGTCTTTTTATTCTCTTATGTTATTTTTTGCTTTTATATCCCGGCATCCACATCATGCTACCTATACCCCAGCTTTTTATAAATCTTGTTATCTGATAAAGAGTATTATCTCTTAGATTTTCTGCCTTGATATTTGTTGTTACCTCATATAAATTTTAGTTTTATATAGTTTGCCATATTCTACCAAATAGACACGTAACTTTTATATATTAATTGTCATTGCATTGACTCTATAGATCAGATTGGGAAGAGTTGGTATGTTTAAAATATTGATAGTTACTACTTATAAATATATATTTTATATATTTTTTCTTCTTGTATGGTGCTGGTGAAAACAGAAATGCAATTGAATTTGTAAAAAATAAGCTAATGTATAAATTCTAATAATTTAATTGTAAATTACTTTTCCTTTTCTGTATACATTATACGATTATAATCATGAGAATTTAAGTCATTCTTTCTAATCCTTTTAGTTATTTTTTTCTTACCTAAGAATATTTGGAGCAAGGTTCAGTAAAGTTTCTTATTCAAAGGAGCATCTCTAATATTGTATCATTAAATTCTATGTGTTTTTGTATGCGTATGTATATATCTGGTTTAAGATGATGAAGTAGGTAGACACTGAACTCACCTCTAACATGAACACACCGAATTGCCCCTGTTAAGCAATATGTCTGACAAAGAATTTAAAGTAATAATTGTAAAGATACTCACTGGACTGGAGAAAAGAATGAAAGAACTCAGTAAGACTTTCAATAATGAGATAGAAAATAATGAAAAGAACAAATCAGAGTTGAAGAATACAATAACTTAAAATAACACACCATAGGGAGTCAAAAGTAGATTAGAAGATACAGAAGATCATAGCAGTGATCTGGAAGAAAGGGTAATGGAAATCACATAAGCAAAACAGCAAAAAGAGAAAAGAGTTTTTAAAAAATGAGGATCAATTAAGAGATCTCTTGGAGAACATCAAGAAACAAACATTTGCATTATAGGGTTCCCTGAAGAAGAGACAGAAAGATGTAGGAAACTTACTTGAAGGGATAATAAATGAAACATCTCTAACTTAAGGAGGAAAATAGACATCCAGGGCCAAGAAGCACAGAAAGTTCTAAACAAGATGAACCCAAGGAGATCCACGTAATTAAAATGTCAAAGCTTAAAGATAAAGAATACTAAAAGCTGCAAGAAAGGAAAAGTTACCTACAAGGGAAAACCTATTCAATTTTGGGCTGACTTTTCAGCAGAAATTTTGCAAGCCAGAAGGGAGTGCTATGATATATTCAAAGTGCTGAAAACAAACAAACAAACAAACAACAACAACAACAAAACCCTACAACCAGGAATAATCGACCCAGTAAAGGTTACCCTATATATTTGAAAGAGAGGTTCCCAGACAAACAAAACATAAAGAAGTTTATCATTACTAAACCAGCCTTACAAGAAATGTTAAAGTGGGGGTTGGGGAGGGTGTGTGGTGCCTGGGTGATGCAGTTTCTTAAGCATCCAACTCTTGGTTTCAACTCAGGTCATGACTTCAGGGTTGTCAGACAGAGCCCTGCATCAGGCTCTGTGCTTAGCATGGAGTCTGCTGGAGATTTTCTCCCTCTTCTTCTGCCCCTTCAACTCATGTGCTCTCTCTTTTTCTCTCTCTCTCAAATAAATAAATCATTAAAAAAATGAAGTGTAAAAGGGACTTATTTAAGTAGAAAAGAGATGGTTATAATTAGACATAAGAGAAATATGAATAAAAAGATGTAAAATATGACAACATATACCTAAAATATGGAGGATGGAGTTAAAAGGAAAGAGAAGGCGAAAACGAAAAAGAAGATAGATTTTTCTTTTTCTGTTTTCTCTAGTTCTTGAGGACATGTTTGAACTTAAATGACCATTAAATTAATATAGCCTGCTATTTACTTAGTATGTTATATATGACCCTCATGGTAAATACAAACCCCAAACCTATGATAGATACGCAAAAAAATAAAGAGAAGGAAAGCCAAATAAAACAAGGAATGCTTGTGCTGTGTTGGTGAGAATATAAATTGGTATACTCACTGTAGAGAACAGTACAGAGGTTCCTCAGAAAATTAAAAGTAGAAATGCCATATCATCCAATAATTCCACTATGGAGGGGGCACCTGGATGGCTCAGTTGGTTAAGCATCTGCCTTTAGCTCAGGTCATGATCCCAGGGTTCTGGGATCCAGTCCTGTGTCAGGCTTCCTGCTCAGTAAGGAGTCTGCTTCTCCCTCTGCCTCCACCCCTTCTTATGCTCTTTCTTAGTCTGTCAAATAAATAAATAAAATCTTTTAAAAAAATCCACTACTGTGTGTTTACCCAGGGAAAATTAAAACACTAATTCAAAAAGACATATCCATTCCTATGTTTGTCACAGCATTATTTACAATAGCCAAAACATGGAAGCAAAATAAGTGTCTATCACTAATGAATAAGGAAAATGTCATATATGTATGAAATTGAATATTATGCAGTGATAAGAAAGGGTGAGATCATGCCATTTGAGACAACTGGATGCATCCAGAAGGCATTTTGCTAAGTGAAATAAGTCAAACCGAGAAAGACAAGTAGCATGGGATTCCATTCATAAATGGAATATAAAAAGGAATAAACAAAAAGAATCAGGACCAAAAGTACAGAAAACAAACTGATGGTTGCCAGAAGGGAGGTTGGTGGGGGGCTGAGCAAAATGGTTGTAGGTGAGAGGGAGATATAGGCCTCCGGTTATGGAATGAGTAAGTCACGGGAATAAAGAGGAGAGCATGAGAAATAGTCAATGATACTGCAATAGTGATGTGGTGGGACAGACGGTAGGTATACTTATGGTGAACATACCCTAATGTAAAAACTTATCTGAGTTGTACACTTGAAACACATGTAGCATTGTGTGTCAATGATGCTCAAAAAGAAATAAAGAAAAGAGAAAAGAAAAATTAGTAAGATAGTTCGTAGTTTCTATATACCTCCCTCCAGGCTGCTGACTTGTTTTTACCTGGGTTTTGCTCTTGGTGGCATTGCGTATGTGTGTATGTGGTGCCTGGCATTGTTTTTTGTTTTTTTCTTTTTTTAGATTTCTTAGAGTTGTTCTCATCAGAAAGGTCAGACAAGGAATCTAATCCTCTGTGCTAGAATAAGTTAAACTTATTCTTCAACTCACAACCAGGGTCTTGTTGTCCAACCCAATAAAATACTTCTTTTTCATATTTTAGCTCTTACCTAACAGCAGCTTTTGCCTGTCACTTACTCTTTTTTTTTCTTAAAACACGCCTATCCCTTATCTTCTATGGTTTTCTTTCTTTTTTTCCCTCACTGGGCACTCCTTGGCAGACTCTTTCTGCTGCTTCCTTTCTTCACAATCAGACCACTAAATTTGGGAATGGATCATAACTCATATGTTCTGTATGCCATCCTGCTCCAAGTTTTTAAATAGTCTGTATGGTAATCACTTTCAAACATATCAAGCACAGATCGCTTTGCTGAACTTCAATTTTTTAATCCAACTGTATGTAACAACTTTCACTTGGATATTTCAGAAACTTCTCAAACTTACTATATCCAAAAGAGAATTCTTGAATTTCTCTGGTTTCTCAGTTTAGGACATTATACATACTTGCTGTCTTTCTGGGACACTCTGCCCCATTGACTCTCTCTAATCCTTAGATCTTACCTAGGAGATTGGCTGCACAGGTTGGCCTTTCCCTCTCTAAATAACTTCCAAATATGTACTCTCTATTCTATTATTATGATAGTTTTCTTCATGGCAGTTCTCACAGCCTACTGTTACTGTACCCATTTCTTTATTTCAGCATACTCTGTTTGACATATTCCTAAGGAAGCCCCGTGGGGCCAGCTTCATACATATCCTCATCATTGCTATACCCCAGCACTTGCCATAGTCAAAATTAATAGCACCTGGTAAATACTTAGTGAACATTTGTTGAGTAAATGCTGCTCTTATTTCTTAAGACTTTTATAAGATGCAGTAAAAGGTGTCAAAGTCTTAGCAACTTTGGTAGGAAAACAAAAGCAGGAAAACTGCAGATTTCACTAAATATGATTTTGCTTAGAGAAACTTAATATTTTAAAATACATTTCTTATTCTGTCCCAGCTTCCTCCAGAGTCCTAGGTTTTGCCTGTGGTGACATGTTATTTAGAGTATACAGGGAAAAGTGGTGTGACTTGAATTCAACTCAAGGAATATTGGAAAATCTCAATATTGCTTTACACAAGCCAATGTTAGATAAACAAGAACTGTGGTGGGGGCATGGATTCTATTTATTAATAAACACTCTTGTGAGAAAGCATTTTCATTATGTGTTTCCATCAAAAGAGAATTTCAGAATTGACTGTGTGTCAAAGATAATGTGTGCATTTCCAGGTCAAGGAAAAATTCAAAATATCTCTTTCTTATTCCAATCACGGGGAGTCTTTCATTGAAATTTAGTGTTTGAGTTGAGCAGAATTGAACTTTACTCTTTAAATTTACTAACACATTTTCAATTTACTTCAATTTTTAGAAGGTGGTTGTTTTTCTGTGTGCCCAAAAGAGATAGCTAATCCTATAAAGATTGGCTTAAAATTTAGCTAGTGTAGAAAATATACTTCCAATGGAATGAAATAAAATATTATTTCAGTTTGTACTTTGCTGAAGGGAAGCAGGAAAAAAGAGAGGGGAAGAGGAAAGATGAAGTGGGATGAAAATACTATAATTTTTTCTAATGAGGCTACCAAATGTATCTCTCAAACAAAAAAGAAGGGGATATCAGTGATATTAAGACAGCTTTACTGCCTGTGGTCCTGATTTTTACTATATTTCAGCTCATTTTTGCAGGCAGAAAATTATGTGACCATTAAATGTGTTTTGTTTCTCTGTGTCTGGATCTGTGGAAAAAAGGCATCATAGCTATTCTCCCATCTGCTCTCAAAAACACTACTGTTAATTAGAGAAAGGTGAAACCCCTGCCATCCTGAAGAATCAGTACTCATGTTAAATACAAATTAAGGTTATTTATGTGTATTTTATAATAATTATTTTACTTATGAAATAATCAGCAAATTCAGCCTTATTTATAATTTCTTACATAAAAAGATTATCATTTGTCATTATTTATTAGAATTCTCAGATGAGTTCAAGTAACCTTGTTTAATGCATCATAATATTTTGTTTAAATTGGTCACTTGTTGACAAGCTACTTGGTCAACAACATGCTTACGCAGGCATTCTGAGCATGAAGATTAATAAAATTCTGGTTTGAGTATAATTAAGAAGTCACAGCGGCTGCCCAGTTTAATCATAATTGTCTAGGTGAGAGGTCATGCAGATAGAGAGTGTGCATATTTGTATTAAAATATTTACTATTACTTATTAAGGAAATTGCAGTGATTTTACTAGACCCACCAATTTTTGAGTTCAAATGAGAATCTAAAAACGAGGTTACAGGAAGTATGGTGCAAAAGTAAAGAATTATAAGAATTTAAATACTAATTAAATTACTGCTATATTGTTGCCAGTTCTTTCTGCATAACTGTGTTTATCAGGAACTAATCTGCGATGATTAACATTTTATTCCATTTTAATATGGCAACAAAACATGGAGAATTGTCTTTGCAATTCAACAATGATTATATGGATTATTATTTTCAAAACTGCCAACACAATTTTCAAGGATTGTTATTTTTTAATTCCCACAAAAGGGATTTATTTCAGTAATTTACTAAAATAACAATAAAAACTTTCCATTTATGCACGCCTGACAAATATGACTCATGTGATTACCTAACCTTTTGTGGAATAATAACATTAATGTTTGGTGAATGAATGGACTAATCATTTTTATCAAATGACTAATGATATAATTAGATCTTCCTAGAGCTCTGCCTTCATTTCTGAGAATGGCTCCCAAATAATCTGTGGAATCCTAATGACTTGCTTCCTACATGATCAGGCTTTTGCACATGAACACATGCACACATACACAGAGGTTTTTTTGTGTTTGTTTTCAGAAATAGGAAAGTGAAACAAATCTATTTTGCTACATGTATATGTCATGATCTTTTTAAACAAATATGATTTAGAAGAATAACAGAAACCAGATTAATTTCTTTATAGCAACTCAAAGGATGTTCTGGAACTCATAGGAAAGGACAAAAAAAATTTGTGGGAAAATGTGCATAATATAATGAAAATAAGCTCAGGATTTTAGAGCAGAAAGAATTTAGAAATATTTAGATTAGTCTTTTCATTTTAAAATGAAGATAATGTGGCCTATAAAAATTAATTGCTTTATGGAAGAAGAGATAGCCATCTGAATGGTTATTTGAATTTCAACTTTCATATTATTTTTCCCTTGAGTGACTTATTTTATAGCATTAAAGATAGCACTCAATATAATCTCATTCATTCATTTACTCATTGTCACTTTCTACTAGAATATAAATCCCTTGAGGGCAGAATTTTGTTCTTGATCACTATATCCTCAGGGCTTGAACGGAGTCCAGCAAAAATATGGATGTTGAATGACTAACTAATTATGAATGTAACTTGTCATTCACTCCTGAAATTATTGTAGTCTGACTTCTATTGTGACCACTCTAAAGATAGTTCTGTGGAAGAGTTCACCATAGAAATTTATTTCAAAATGCAAATAATAGCTTTTTAGTTTTTTTCCTAGATAGTCTTTGCATTATATATTACAGGAACAACAATTTTCATAAAATAAAAGGCATGACTTTTTAATTATCTCTGCGTGACCCATGTGACCCCCTGTGAAAGTACCACCTTAGTCAGGAGACAGTCTGATTACATCACCCTGTCAGTTTTCTATATGTTTATTTTTAGTCAATCATCCTCTCCCCCAGGTAAGCACTGCTGTGATTTCTACTGTATAGATTAATTCTGTCTGTTCCTGAACTTTCCTTAAATGGGATTATAGAGTATGCACACTTTTGTATCTGGATTAGTTGGATGAAGTTAATGTTTTTGAGATGCATCTGTGATATGACATGCTTCAGTTATTTTTGCATTTTTATTGGAATGTAATGTATAATTATGTGAATATACCAAAATTTATTATTTATTCTCCTGCTGATGAACCCTTGGGCTCTTTTGAATTTTGCTCTATGCTGATTAAAGTTGCTATATACATTCTCAGACAAATATTTTTATGTATATACATTTTCTTTTTTCTTTTTCTTTTCCTTCCTCCCACACTCCTTCTTTTTTTCTCCTTCCCTCCCTCCTTCCTTCCTCCCTCCCTCCCTGCCTCCTTTCTTTCTTTCTTTCTTTCTTTCTTTCTTTCTTTCTTTCTTTCTTTCTTTCTTTCTTTCTTTCTTTCTTTCTTTCTTTCTTCTTTTTTAGGGGATAAATGTCTGTGAGAAATTCCTGGAGTATAAAGTGGTTTTATATTTAAAAGATATTGTCAGGAAAAAAAGATATCAGAGTTTTTAAAAGGTTGTATCATTTTATATCCTCACAAGCACTAGTGAGGGACTATCAATTATTTCATATTTTCTTCAATAATCTTTTTCATATTAGTCTCTTAATGGGATGTTTAGGGGCCTCTCTCTGTGTAATTTCTACTACTCTTAAATTTTTATCATTCATATGACAAATGATGGTGAAAATCATTTTTTATGTTTATTGGCCTTTAATACATCTTCATTTTAAGTGTCTGTTTTTCTGATTGTCTAACCATTTTTTTCCATGGGTGAGTGGTTTGTTTTCTATATTATTGATGTGTAGGAGTTTGTATATATACTTATATATTTCATATGTTTGTTTATATGTGTTCTACATTGTGGCTTTATTTTGCTTTTTTCAATTTAATTTTAATAAACCCTATTTTGTCACTTTTATTTCTTCTTTTAGCTTATATTTTTTTATCTATTAAAAATATCTCAAGGCTTTGGAAGATATTCTAAGTTGTCTCCTAGATGCTCTATATTTTTAGTTGCATTAAGTACTGTAAATCTATTTTGATTAGGTTTCTGTGGATGATGTGTGGTAGGGGTTAAAGTAAACTTTTCCCCATATGGATTCATAGTTTTTTCCAGCATGATTTGTTGGAAACATTATTATTTTTCCACTGAATTATACTGTTACCTTTGACAAAAATTCAATTGCTCATGTATGTGTGGGTTGATTTTCATGCTTTCCATTCTGATTTATTGATTTAAGTGTTTATCCTTAAGTGAATGTCACAGTCATGATAGCTGTAATCTTATGGTGGCCCTTAAAATTAGCTTATATGCCTTTCAATTCTATTTTTCCTTTTCAGAATTACTTTGCTCTTTTAAATCCTTTGCATTTTCATATAAAATAGATAAATAGCTTGTCAATATTTATAAAAGAAGCCTGTTGATTAGGACTGCATTGTATCTATGTAACATTTTAGAGGACATTTGTATTTTAACAATGAGTCTTATTCATAAATATAGATACATTAGGATATTAGAAGCATTTTGTTTAATTTATAAATATTTGGAGGTTTTGGCGATGTTTTATTATTATTCATTTTATGTTACATCTATTTTCCAAGAAACATGATCTGTGTGATTACGTTCTTTGACATTTTTTGATAATGCTCTAGGCTTTGCATATGGTCTGTTTTATATTCCTTATGTATTTAGAGTGAATTGGACATGAATGCTACAGCCCTTTAAGAATCTAAGAATGAGGATGAAGTAAAATTGTTTGGTAGTGTTGTTGAGATTTTCTAAAGCCATACTTTCTTAAACATTTTGTTTTCTCCTTGCTGAGAGTGAGTGTAAAAATAAACCTCTAAATATGTTTGGAAGATGATTATGAATTTTTATATTTATCCCTTTAGTTCTGACAGTTTTTCTTTCATGCATTCAGAAATTCAGAGCTTATTATTAGGTGTTTCTTTTTTTTTTTAAGATTTTTATTTATTTGACAGAGAGAAACACAGCCAGAGAGGGAACACAAGCAGGGAGAGGGAGAGAGGGAGAAGCAGCTTCCCGCCGAGCAGGGAGCCCGATGTGGGACTCCATCCTGGATCTCCGGGATCATGACCTGAGCTGAAGGCAGTCGCCCAACCAACTGAGCCACCCAGGCACCCCTATTATTAGGTGTTTCAATGTGAATAATTTCTGTTGACCTGTCTACAAGTTCAGTGATCCATTCCTCTGTAGTTTCTAATTTATTACTAATCACATGCAATGAATTTTTGGTTGCACATATTACATTTTTCATTCCTAGTATTTGCATTTAGTTATTTTTAAAATTTTTGTATCTCTCCTGCAATTTCCCATTTCTTTAACAATTAAATCCTATATGTTTCTTCAAATTCTTTAACATTATTCTAAATATGATATTAATATTAGTTAATGGTTATTTTTTTAAAAAAATAGATTTTATTTATTTATTGGAGATGGAGAGAGAGAGAGAGAGCATGAGCAGGGCGGGCAGAAGGAGAGGGAGAAGCAGACTCCCCACTGAGCAGGGAGTCCAAGGTGGGATCCCATCCTAGGACCCAAGACCATGACCTGAGCTAACAGCAGGTATTTAACCACTTGAACCACTCAGGTGTCCCCTTAGTTAATGGTTATTTTTAAGTCCTTCAATTGAGGTCATTTGTGGGGGCTAGTTTCTGTTTCATGAATATTTTTACCATAGGTCATAATGTTCTGTCTTTTTGCAAGTCTAGTAACATTTGAGTCTATATTCATTATTTTAATTTGGAGAATCCAAAATCTTTCTCTGAAGAGTGCTGGGTTTTATTTTAGCAAGTGCTTATATTAGTGAGAGTCTACTTTATTTCATGGAGGCTTGATTGTGACAGATATTTCTTTTGGTATTGCCTTTATTCCTGGTATATTCCTTCTGGGGTTTCAGTGGAAAATTCAAAATGATACTTAAAATGATAACCAAACCCATCCAAATTGGCAGGACTTGAACTCCAAATGTAGTTTTCCAACCATTGGACAGCTGCTGAAATCTCTCTTCTGCTTTATAGGTTATTTGCTCTTGTTTTATGCTGCCTATTGGGAACCTTTCCTTCATATGCGAAGTTGAGAAAGCTGGAATTGCTTCCTTTCTTCTATCTATCTCTCCCTTAGACTTTTATGTGTGCCAGAAGACCAAAACTTCTCCTGTGATACCTCAGCCCAATTAGATGGCCATTTTCTACCAGATCTCTATTTGGGTGCCATGTGGGCTGAGTAGTACCCTCATAAAAAAAAAAAAAAAAAACAAAAACTGGTAAATGGTATCTTATCACTTCTTTTCCTTTCTTTCACAGTTTTTGTCTGTTCCACTTTCAGTCTGCTTTTGATTTCTCTCCAGTGCTTTTCGGCTGTATATATATTAATATCCCATAGTCTAGAATTTTTACATCAGGGTTAGATTGATATAAACTATGTTGCCATTATTTGAACCTGGTCATTATATAGAATGTGTTTTTCTTCCCTAGAGTTTGTTGGTTCTTCTTTGGATATTCCTTACAGTCCTTAGCAGCTCATTTTCATCCACCATTCCTCTAAATATTGCTGTTCCTCAAGCATCTGTCCTTGGCATAGACTTTGTTTGTTCTGCCATGGCTTTTATATATCATGCAAAAATGTTTATTATACCCAAATATATTTTCTTCTGTTTATTAACTTTATACCAGTTGTCACAACCATTCACCATACTTTTCTATTAGGTTTGTCTCTCAAATTCTTTACTGACTTGGGCCAAATTCAGTGTTGGATGACCAATACCACTATCATAGTTTTTGGATTGGCACCCTTGATTATTGACTACTGCCATGGTGCTCCTCAAAATCTCTGAACTCAAAGAGACAGGTACGTGTTTGGGAGGTGGGTGTGGGATTTTTCCCATTGTGATGGCATTTCAGTCTATGTCTCACTTTCTTGATTCCATTTTAATTTTTCCCTTGTACCATAAGATTCCAGAATCTTGAAACAAGAGCTGATCACAAATTCTAAGAAAATAAGTTTTTGGAATAGAGCAATGAGGGAGGAAAAGACAAAAATCTCTGGTCTGTGGTATAAATGATATATATGTGCCTGCATTTGTAACTAAACAATGGCTTATTGTACTCTTCCTACTTTCTTGATCGTACTGGCCTGAATGATTCTATCTCTGATCATAGCTTGCTCTGAGTCATTCGTCTTGCAAACCTCATGGTTATTACAAGCATTTTATGCCTAAACATAGCTGAAAGAGTCAGGTTATTTTTACCCAAACATTCCACAATTATCATTGAGCATGTTCAGCCAAATGCATTTGATATTGCCAAGTACTACATAATTGACTTATCTTTACAATTGCATTTCCTGTCCTATCATTCAGAACATCCTTTTCTGAAGATTTTTATGATCTGTAGAATGTGATTTGAAAATCAAAGGAGTATAAAGCATTTTAAAATATTTCATTTCTCTTTGAATGTGGATAATATATTGAATTGGAAATATGTATTTCTTGAAATGGTGTCATTTGGTATAAGATTTTATTTTGTGCTAATACAAGTGAAAGCAGCTATCTGAGTTTTCATATGTTTTGAAAGAGATTCCATATAGTTGACTACAAAGAACTGAAAGGTAAATTGAAAAGACTTGTATCAATAAATGTAGTCACTCTTATATGGTAAGGTGGGTTTATACTTTTATAAGTTTAGCAGAACCATTTTTTTTTTCTTACCCCAAGAACCTTTGCTACACTGACTTGCCATATTTTTAAATGGAAATTTTTCAGTAGAATTTTTTTAAGGTAAAGGAAGAAAGATATAATAATAGGTAACATTAATCAAACACCTCTACTACACTGAGAACATTTCATTCATTTTTCTCATTTTGCTGGTGGTTTAGAGAATGGGCTTTTGAGGAAAAAAACCTCAGATTCTGATTTTGGCTTTGCTGCTACCTAGCCATGTGACTTTGGGCAAGTTCCTTAATTCACTGGTTCTAAGTTCTTTTATTGATAAAACATGGCTAAAAATGACTTCAAAGGATTGTTAGTCTAATTATATAGAATGACTACAAGGCACAGTGCTCTACACAGAGATGGTGCCCAATAATTTTTAGCTATTTTTATTACAAACAGCATTGAAGGTAGGGTATTGTTTATCTTCATTATATATGAAAAGCCTGAAAGTTAGATACACTAAGTTACTTAAACAATTGTACCCAACTACTAAGTGACAGAGTGGAAATCATAAGTCTAAACATTTACTCTATCTTATAGCTGATAACTGCCTTCTGTTACAAGAGTTGAGTTTTTTGTTTTGTTTTGTTTTTAATCAAATCTGAAAGGTGGAAATACTTGTATAGGAATGGGGAACCATTTTACATTTAACTGCTATGATTTAATATGGTAATTGCTTGCCTATCAATGACTTGAAATGTATTCTGACACTAAATCACTCGCAGAATCTGAAAAATAAGTTTACCACGATTACACAATTGCCCTTCATGAATTGTGATATATAAATTGTGTGTATACAAAAAGACACACATATATACACATATAACCCACACACACACTCTCACATTTTTTTAAAGATTTTATTTATTTATTTGACAGAGAGATCACAAATAGGCAGAGCAACTGGTAGAGAAAGCGGAGGAAGCAGGCTCCCCGCTAAGCAGAGAGCCTGATGTGGGACTCGATCCCAGGATCCTGAGATCAGGACCTGAGCCAAAGACAGGGGCTTAACCCTCTGAGCCAACCAGGTGTCCCACACACTCACATTTTTAATGTTGGCAGTCAAATGCATTATAAATAAAAGGTTTACCCACATCAATTTTTTAAAGACTGTTTTTTTAAAGTAGTTTTACAAACATAGCAAAATTGAAGAGGAGACACAGGTGTCCCCTGCCCCATACATGTGTAACATTAGCACTAACATTATCAACATCTCCCAGCAGCATGGTACATTTATTAAAACTGATTAATTGGGGTGCCTGGGTGGCTCAGTCATTAAGCCTCTGCCTTTGGCTCAGGTCATGATCGCAGAGTTCTGGGATCAAGCCCCAGGTCAGACTCCTTGCTTGGCAGGAAGCCTGCTTTCCCCCCTCTCACTCCCCCTGCTTGTGCTCCCTCTCTCACTGTGTTTCTCTCTGTCAAATAAATAAATAAAATCTTTAAAATAATAACAGCAACAGCAGACTGATTAACCTACACTGAAACATAATCATCCAAAGTCCTAGTTTACCTTAGGGTGCATTCTTGGTGTTGTACATTTTAGGGATTTGGAAAAATGTGTATTGACATTTATCTATTATGATATCATATCAAGTATTTTCACTGCTCTAAAAATCCTCTATGCTCTGCCCCCACATTATATTGAAATTGGAATGTGAAATTTACATAGTTACCAATCTATTATTAATTATTAATTGGTAATAATACTGTAGACTGATAACTTCAGAAATGCTTTTTCATCCCTTTAATCTTTTGAAGTAAAACTGATTCACTTTCAGAATACAGTGTATGTCTTATTTCTGATATATTGAATATAAATGGTATTTTTCTTCAGAGACTTCCCCACTAATGTAAAACTCTTTTTCGGTTTTAATCTGTAGCAAAATAAAAACATACAACATGCTGCTATTCAAAACCATTTTTTTCTTTATTATTTTTTTACAGAGAGGATAGGTAAGAATCCTCATCAATCTTCCTGTCTCCAAAACTCATTATAATATTTTTTTATTGGGTTCCCTAGTAGAGGCTCTACCAGACCCCATGTA
This sequence comes from Spilogale gracilis, assembly GCA_004023965.1. Classification (NCBI taxonomy): domain Eukaryota; kingdom Metazoa; phylum Chordata; class Mammalia; order Carnivora; family Mephitidae; genus Spilogale; species Spilogale gracilis. The sequence goes on from PITA01003207.1 coordinate 84,560, forward strand.
TACATTTTTAAATTGCAATTTGAATCCTTCATCCTAAATAATTTTGATAGCATATGTTTTTTACCTTTGGAGATTAAAAAACACAACTCTTGACTCAGTTTGAAACAAATAATCCTTTTAATGAGAAGATGAATTCAGCCACAGCATTTCTTTGATCTTTTTTTCGTTTTTTTCCAAGTACAAGTGTGTTATTTAGAAATGAGTCAATGGTAGCAGGTCAACTGGATACCAAGTTTAAATACATTTCCATTTCCTTGAAGTAATGAATTGGGTTGCTGGCACACTGTAATGCATTAAGAATAATTTTTTGTTAGTTGTAAGAATGTACAATAGTTCACGTAATGATTTATCTTGCATTAGACACATTTTCAGATTTAATTGAAACTTCAGTGTAACGTTTCAGAATTTGTTTGATATGCTTGAAACGTTTTCAGAAAATATAAAATTTTTGTTAAAACTACAAGGAATTTAAGACAAAAACTTGGATTACTAAATAGAGCAGTATCTTATTAGTTAAAAAATAATCTTGAAACATTTTAAAGTGTCAAGGTGACTGATTTAAGAGCTCTATATTAATGGCTAAATTAGATGTGGATAAAATTATGTCCTCACAGTTCCAAACATTATGTATAATCCAAATTGTCCTTAGATTGCATTTAAGGAAGTAAAACTTAAGGATTAATGCCATCTATAATGATTTTTCAATATTTAAAATCTATTGGAATGTCTAGTTCAGTGTTCAAAATTTGATTTTGTTGATTTTTATGTCTTTTGTTTTATTTATTTACAATTTAGGAGAAAAATTATGAGAAATTTATATTTATTCTTTCTTCCAAGTAGCTGTTTTTACTAAACATTCATTTAAAATTCAATTCAATAAAAAAATTTTCTCTTAAAACTATTTTATCTCAAACTATTACAGTGCTTTTGCCAACCAGAAATATTTCTCTTAAATTTAGGAGAGCTGGAGAAGAATTAAGTCTCTTCAACATTAGCCAACATTCCTGGTAGGATTTGATTAAACATTAGTGATGAAAAGATACATTGTAAGGGTGAATAGATATGCATTGCATAATTTCAAATCTAAACAACTTGAAGAATGAAGAACATACTAACATGTGTTATGTTATGACACTCAAGGTACAATACACTGTAGAAATTAGTAGAAAAAATATACCCATTTATTTATTCAAGAATATATCTTCTTGCCCAGTATAATGTGAAAAAGATTAAAAATACTTTCAGTAATAAAAGAAGTGAGTGTGTAATATGTTGCCATGAGAATTATATTAAAGATTTTTTTCCTGGAATAATGTGTTCTCATCTGATACCTGAACCCAGGTATTTCTGAAAATTGATACATGGTGTTACTTGTGTACCGGCCACAGTGATAACTTTTTTGTTTTATTTTGAAATGTCTCCCAAGTAATGTATATTTGAATGATACAAGTTTGAAGCAGTAATCTGACTGTGGAAGGATAAAAATTCAAAAAGAATTTATTTCTACCTTAGGGATTAGAGAAATATATTTTTAGAGCATTCTTTTCAAAACTACCACACAAGTAGGGCACAGGCAGCTCATCAATACATAATTGGCTAATCTAGTTTCATGTGAAACAATGTTGACCTACAATGAGATTTTTAGATTTAAAAGAAAATGTTAAAAAAATATTTATTTTCCTTTATTCTTTAATCATTTGTTCCTTTAATTTCTTTATTTTCAAGGCCATTTATCACAAATAATTAAATGATAACCTTTAATTGAAACTCAGGTTTTAAAGGCAAAGAGAATAAAAGTTTCAGCTAATTATATTTCTAGGTTTATTTAGTTAGAGAAATACTAAATATAAGTTTACAGGATTTTGAAAAAATATATAGCCCTTTATATATTATTATGTACGTTGGTTATAAAGAATTATGTACATATATACACACATGTATCAAAACTGTACATACATATACACACACAAATTTGATTATTTAAAACTCATTTTCTTTAAAAATTAATTTTCCATATTCTCACAGATAGCAGTTTACCCAATAGTCAAAGAAATAATGAAATAGGAATTTAAAAATAAAAGTAACCTTGGCCTAATACTTGAAAGGCCACGTTCCAGTCCTGATCATGGGAAAACTCTGTAAATGTCCTCAGAGAGATCATTTCACTCCCTAATTTATGGCTTACTTATCCATGCAGAGAGAGGTTAGATTAGACTTCTCTACCAGAATTTTAATGACATGGAGTGATAATCAGAATTAAATAGTTAAAAAAGAAGTTCAAATTGTTAGGTGCCCCAATGAATATATGGCTTCTACTGTGAGTCCCTACCATAAAAAAAAAAAATTGTAATTTACTTGTTCACATTATGCTTTGCTACTTTGTTTCGATATATCATGAAAACATGAATGATAACATGAACACATTATAAATAGGAATGCAAGTTGGAAATCATAGCAAGAGAGATTAATGTCTTCTGTTTCTACACTTGTCACTAAGAATATCTTAAAATTCCAAACATGCCATAAAATAATAAAATAAATTTATAGTAGCTCTGGAAATTTAGAAAAATATGCTGTCAGGTGTGCCTGGATAGCTCAGCATGTGACTCTTGATCTCAGGGTCATGAGCCCCATGCTGGGTGTAGAGATTACTAAAAATAAAACAAAACAAACAAAAAAACACTTAAAAATAGCCAGTTAACACATATTTGCGGGAAAAACATATGCTGTCAATAGAAGAATATTTTTGAAGAATCTTAGAAAATTGAAAGCAAGTGAAATCATACTGCAGGAATAGGAAAAAGCGGAGAAGCCCACAGGTAAATGCATGTTTAGCAAGAAACTACTATAGATGTAAAAAGCTATTAAAAAACATTCAAGTTCAGAGAGAGCATACACAAAAGGATCTGGAGGTTCAGGTCCAGTTGTCAGAATAATTAATTAGGATTATGTTAAGGACAAGTGGGTACTGTACTTACTTTATCATGAACATCAAGCAACAATATTTACTCTGAGGTTTTGAAAACCACTTTCAAATTGTGAACTACTCTCTGAAGAAGGTTCTCAGTATAAACATTGGGGTTTGAGAAGCAGAAATGAACCCAAAGTAACCCAGATGACAACAGAGATAGAAGAATGGAATAGAAAAGGCAGACTGTAAAAAAAGAAAAAAGAAAAGGTGGTCTGTGCTTTCTGCTCTTAGGCATCAAGCTTAAGCATTATGTATCACTTAGATTAATTCTTACTCTGCTGAGACCACAGTGCTACACTTTCCTTATAGTCCCTTGTGAAGAACTTTTATTCATCGAAGATAAGGACCCAATAAAACGAAGATCACTCCTGGGTGGCTCAGTTGGTTAAGTGGCCAACTCTTGATTTCGGCTCAGGCCATTATCTCAGGGTCCTGGGATCCAGCCCAGTGTCAAGGCTCCTTGATCAGCAAGGGAGTCTGCTTGAGGATTCTCTTTCTCCCTCTCCTTCTGCCCCTCCTCCTGCTCAGTATCTCTCTCTCTTCCTCTCTCTCTCTCATAAGGAAAATAAACCCCAAAGCCTAAACCCTGAAAAAACTAAGACTGCAAATGCCTAATATTTGAGGGAAAAAATGCAATGCCATAAGAATAAGGACACCAAATTCAGCAGTTGAGACATAGGGGAAAAAAAGTATGGCATATGCATCAGTCATTACAGGACAACCCTAAATTTTCAGTGGCCTAAAACAATGTCTACAGATATGCAGTGTGCAGTTTTATCTTTGGGGCTTCTGATCTTTCTCATTCTAGAACCTAAACTGGTGGAATAGCCAGTATCTAGAACATTTCTAGTAATAATTTCTAAGGAAAAGAGGGAGCATAGACTCATTCTTGGATATTACCCAGGATACTCAGCTCACATTTTATTGGAAAAGGTAGTCTCATCTTCACATTTAACTTCAAAGAGAGTGCATAAGTGTGATCTACTACATACTTGGACAAAGGTGGGGAAGGGGAGAATACTTGTGGGCAGCTCTAATGAGTAACATAGGAAGTATAGTAAAATATAGTAAAAATATAGTAAAAAAAGGGAGAATTGTACATAAATCATATCCATAAAATAAGAACATAATACTGTGAAAAAAAAATGAGTTCTAGAGCCACCTGGGTGGCTATGTTGTTGCGTGTCTGCCTTTGGCTCAGGTCATGGTCCCAGAGTCATGGGATGGAGCCCTGTATTGGGCTCCCTGCTTTGTGGGAGACCTGCTTCTCCCTCTCTCACTCCCTTTGCTGTGTTCTCTCTCTAGCTGTTTTTCTCTCATTCAGGTAAATAAATAAAATCTTTAAAAAATAAATTTTAGAAAATTAAAAATATAAACTAATAATAAAATGAACTGATGATAATTTAATGGGTACTTGATTATCATAAAGGAAACAGATGCAAATTGGGTTAATGGGGCTGTAGAGTCATCCTCATTGTATTGTCATCTTTCTAATTTTCCTGTTTTAGCTCTTAGATCTTTCTTATTTACCCATGCGCTATTATTAAATAGCTTTACCTTCTTCTTTAGAAGGTTAGAACCTGACAACTCCACATATGTCACAAAGACTCAACTAACAAACACAGGCTTACAAAGCATTTAGTGGAAGTATTACTTTCATTAAAAAGAAGTCTCATCATTTAAGACCAGCTGTTCAAAGAATAAGACTCCTTCAGTGCACAGGGAGAGGGGGGAACCCACTTTGAAAGTTATCGTTAATTTTATCAGCATAGAGGTTCTACAGATTCTCCAGGTCAAGGTGGAGGTGGAAGGATTTTGGTGTATTAGGGATTTATTCAAAACCAAATATTTATAAATCAAATGTAATATAAGCTGAATACATACGTTATTCTATTTAAGCCAAATATAAGACTGTCAATAAGAATGTTTTTGCTGACAGATGACTAACCTCACATGATATTTATATCAAACCTCTTACTAATTGAAATAGCATTAATTTTTTATATTAAATCTCTTTTATATCTCTTTCTGTATTTGTTTTGGCTAGAAATCTTATTACACCATAACATAGATAAGAAAAATGCTACTTCTGTTAAGCTTTCATGATGATGGCAGCAATGGCTTATTTTATTATTGAATAGGACTTTCTAGGGAAAATGTCCCTGAAGTTGCTCATGCATTTCTGTTCCTTTTCAGTCTTGTCTTAGGAAATGATATGACTACAAAGTAGAAAACTAACTTGTTAACAAGTATTATATTTTTGAAAAGATAAAAATTTTGGAAATGTATTAAAGTTATTCTGTCGTTTTGCCTCTTGCATAGAGGACCCATAACATCTTTATCTTCAGACTTATGTCTCTACAAAACTACTGGATGGTTACTGAATCATTAGAGAATGTAAAAGGGACTTGAAATTTTCAAAAGTAAACTCTTGAAAATTTGACCTTGGTTAAACTATATGCAATTATTTTTGCAAAGAAGTAAAGCAATTCTAAGGGACATTGAATTTTATTATAATCCAGAAAAAAAAGGATTTATGATTGGATTAGGAATCAGGAAGCAAGAGATAGAAAATCTCTGCCAGAAAAGGAGAAATACCTGAATGACTTCAATACCTATAGTTTGTAGGCAGGAAAAGGAGGGAGTTGGAGATAGAAGATACAAGAGTTGATTCATGTTATGCTTTCCCTTGCCTTTCTGAACTAGAATCCTTTGTGGCTAGATATGTTAGGTTGAAGGAAAAACTAAATGCAGAAGAGTTTTACCACACTTCCTTTTTTGAACCCTGGGAAGAGAGAACCCTACAGGGTAATTCAGCACAAACAGTGTGTGGAGGTACAAAACACATCTGGGTGGGGTGGAGGTGATTATCCAGATTAACCTCAGTCACTTACATGTGACATTGAAGGGACTGAGAAGTTTCTGCCAGTTTATTGCAAAGCAGAGAAAGGATAGATTGTAATGAATATCACTGAGAATCTAGCTAGAGAGCTTCCAAATGTGTTGCCAAGGAGGGTACACAATAGCTTTGTAGTCCATAGTTCAGGACAGACTGTCTAGACTAGAAAGCCAGGGAAAGACCTCAGAATATTGTCCCAGGCCAGGAACAATCTATGTAGCTCTGAGTTAGGAAATGTTGAGAATGAAGCAGATTAACCTAAACAGACTGTTAGTTTCCCAGCTACATAGTTTAGGAGCAGAAACCAATAGGATTCCCAGGGATGGGAACACACTAACCACACGTCAGTAAACACCAGCTGGCACTCCTCTCCCTAAGAGGAGAACAGCTGTGCCTCCACAGAGCCCAATGCAAGAGACAACATGAGACTCATATTGTAGGAAAGCATAAAGGGAGGGAGGAATCTGATCTCATCCTTCTACTGTATCTTTTTATAGCTTTAAATGAGAATATATTTTGAAAGTGGAGCAAAGCTGGGATAGTGTTTGTTAAATGTACTCGATGGGATCATTAGGTCATATATAGAAATAAAGAAACTGCCACATATCTATGTAGGACCATGAGAATATTTCCAATGCCACTGCAAAAATGATGATAAAAATAAGTCATTTTAAATAAACATGTATCTTGACATTGGCAATTTTTTAAAGTGGATCGTAAGTTAAACCTTGTGGATAAGCACATTAAAATACTTTGATTTCAAGTAAATGTAATAATTGTAAAATAGAGCAAAATACATAGTAAAATTTTTATGAACAAAAGTGCTAGTTACAATAAATATATAACATTAAATTAATTTTAAAGAAAATCAGTGTTTATGGTTTGAAATATATTTAAACTCATAGCAGCAGAATTGCTATTTCAGACATAAATATAAAAATATTATAAAATTATATTGTTTAATAGTTTAGAGATGTGGTTTGACCTATAGTTTTGCTAATTTGAGGTACTTAACATTGAAAAATATAAAGACCCTAGAGCTAGATCAACTTAATTAACTTTTTGTTCCTCAGTGTCCTCATCTGTGAAATGGTAATAATTACAGTACTTACTCTACTGGTTTGTATTACAGACTAAAATTAGAAATTATTCTAAGCTTATAAAGTGATTAGAACAGTGCTTCTTAGCACACTGAAAACACTGTATCATCTTGACTTGTATTAACTGTCTTCAACCAGTGGCCATCAGAAAAACTCCATAACAAATAATGGATTATGCAAATTTCTAAAATAGTAATTTCAAAATAAGATGGAGTTAAGAATTCTTTTACTCATTTTTGGTCTTTAAATTATTTAAAATTCCAATTCCAAATGTAGACTCACCAGGGCCAGTGCATCATTATTCCAGTTTAAATTTTGTTTTTAAGTGAGCTTAGCTCTGATTTTTGAAGCAGCTTATATAAAAATAGATGAAAAAAAATCACATGCAGTTTTGGTAAGCTGTGATACGTGTTTTGCAGACTTATTCTTTAATATATTACTTAGAATTATTCAAGAAGTTTGTGAAATATTTTCATACATCTAGTACTAATTAAAAGCTAATATGAAGGTATCTTCTGCCCGGGGATTTTACAAAGTTCATTAGCAATGGGCAGAATCTGGATGCTAAGAGCTATAGAGACTTATCTAGGCATATGCAAGCTTAGAGCTCTCTGATAATTAAAATCAACACATTTATAGCAGGAACTCTGCTTAATTATGGAGGTGCAGAAATACTTTTCTTACCCTCAATAAGCCTGTTATATTTGGTTAAAATAAATTCTTAGATGTGGTATTAAATATTATCTTCCACTTTTAATTCCTCTGCCTCTGCTTAGGATAAGAAAATATACGAGAACATCATTCCCAGTGTAGCAACCAGGAAAGTAAGATAACTTACAAAATCAGAGTTTCTTCAAATCCTTCCCAGAACTGAGGACATAAAAGAAACACAAACCAACAAAATCCAGTAAGTGTGATGCACTCTTATGAGAGAAGAAACACAAATCTGCTTTTAACCTGGTGGGGCAGAGATGGGAAGAGAAAACATCTATTCACAAAGGCAAGAAATAAACAGGAATTTTGAAAAAAAAATGTATATATATAACTTAGTGAGGGATAGCATGGTGATTCAGAATCCCTAAGGGCTCACTGGCCACAAAAAGAGCTTGCACCTAAACACCAACTCTTTCCCACAGTACTTCATCAGGACACAGTTGGAATATCAGGACAGAGCAAGAGATGAGAGAAACTGTCCCCGCCCAAGCACTCCAGCTTTCAAGGCAATGGCTGTCTGTAACTGACGTAAGAACAGGAGCGCTCAGAGTGCCCTTCTGTGAAGCTGAGGGATCTTCTGGCCAGCTGAGGGTAGGGCAACAGTGAGAGAAAACTTCTGGATTCTGTGTGTCATGGAGTACATGACAGAAACTCTAGCTGGCATAAGGGCAGAGGCACTAAGACTTATCTCCTGAGTTGGTGGCTTAGGTGTTTCTGCTGAACTCTGAAGGTAGAGAGAAGAAATGAGAAAATCCTCTAGGTCCTCTGGGTCTCCACTGAGCGATGAGTGTGGTTGCTGGTGGCTGGGCAAGGGGCCAGGGTGCTGGAAGGTGCAAAGTGAGGTGCAGGTATGGGGTGTTGCTTATGGCTGATGATGGGACAGTAGAATTAAGGTTAGTCCCCTAGACAGCCGCACAAGTTCATCCTGGAAGAAAAGTTAAAAACTTATTCTACACCTTGATGTCTTTCTTCCTTAATACAATAAATTACATTTGAATTTTCACAGAATAACACGTAAACTCCATAATCCTAGGGACTTGACTCCTTCACATCAGTTCCTTCCACACGGAGGTCATACTGTTTATCTTGCTGTTTCAAAAGTCCATCCTTCTTGTTGACGACCCAATTAACTTCTGGATGAAACCTCCATTTATTTAATCTTGTGCTAAGATGTCATAAATACAAATAATTACATTTATATGCTCATGTAATGACCATAAAAATAGTTTCTTTCAGTTAGTAATATGAATTTAGGTTTCTTTCATGAATTTTTATGCCTTGATAATTCAGCTCCTTTGTGTAAAATCAAGAAGTGCAATTGATGGATCTTATGGTAAGAGTCTGTTTAGTTTTGTAAGGAGCCACCACACTGCCTTTTATTTATTTATTTAAAGATTTTATTTATTTATTTGACAGAGAGAAACACAGCGAGAGAAGGAACACAAGCACGAGGGAGTGAGGGAGGGAGAAGCAGGCTTCCTGCCAAGCAGGGAGCCTGATGTGGGGCTCCATCCTGGGACTCTGTGAGGCAGCATCATGACCTTAGCTGGGATCATGATCTGAACCAAAGGCAGACACTTAACCACAGAGCCACCCAGGCACTCCCCCATACTGCCTTTTAAAGTGGCTATACCATTTTGCATTCCCACCAACAATGAATGAAGGTTCCTGTTACTCCATATTATTGTCAGCATTTGTCATTGTCGGTATTCTGGATTGGGGCCATTCTAAGAAGTTTGTGGAAGAAACTCATTGTTTTAACTCATATTTCACTGATAACCTACGATGTGGAGCATCTTTTCATATGCCTATTTGCCATTTGTAGATCTTCTTTGGTGAAAGGTTGCTTAAGATCTTTTGTTTATTTTTTATTGATTGATTGATCCATTGATTGGTTGAGAGGAAAGAAAACATGGAAGGGGCAGAAGGAGACAGAGAATCTCAAGAAGTCTTCATGTTCAGCCCAGAGCACAATGCAGGGATCAATCTCAAGAATCTGAGTTTATGAATTAAGCTGAAGTCAAGAGTTGGATGGTTAACCAACTGAGCCACCCAGGCGCCCTGATATTTGGTCCATTTTAAAATTAAGGTGTTTGTTTTCTTTTTGTTGAGTTATAAGAGTTCTTTGTATATTTTGAATAACAGTTCTTTACCAGATATATTTTTTGTAGATATTTTCTTCATTCTATGACTTGTCTTGTAATTCTCTTGATACCCTTTTTTCACAGAGCAGAAGTTTTGAATTGTACTGAAATCCAACTTAACAATTATTTATTTCATGGATCATGCCTTTGGTATTGTATCTAAGGAGTCAGTTGCCATACCAAGATCGTCTAGGCTTTTTCCTATATTCTAGAAGTTTTATAGTTTTGCATTTTATGATTAGGTTTATGATCCATTTTGAGTTAATTTTGTGAAGTGTGTAATGTCTTATTTCTATATTCATTTCTTTTGCATGTGGGTGTCCAGTTGTTCCAGTATTAATTGATGAGAAGACTATCTTTTCTCCATTGTATTGCCTTTATTACTTTATCTATGATTAGCTGACTTTATGTATATGGGTCTATTTCTGGTCTCTCTGTTCAACTCCATTGATTTATTTTCTGTTCTTTCATCAATACTACACTGCCTTGAAGACAGTTGTTTTATAGTTAAGTCTTGAAGTTGGGTAGTGTCAGTCATCCAGGTTTGTTCTTCAATATTATGTTGGTTGCACTGCATATTTTGACTTTCCATATAAACTTTAGAATCATTTTCTCAATATTCACAAAATAACTACCTGACATTTTGTTTGGGATTGCACTGAATTTATAGATCAAATTGGGGGAACAGACATCTTGATGATATGTGGTCTTCCTATCCATGAACAAAGAATATCTCCCCACTTACTTAGTTGTTTTGTATTTTTTTATCAGAGTTTTATAGTTTTCTTCATATATATCTTGTACATACTTTGTTAGGTTTGTACCTAAGTATTTCATTTTGGAGTGTGAATGTAATTCCCATTTTTCTTTCCTGTTATATAGGAAAGTGATTGACTTTTGTATATTAACCTTGTATCCTTCAGAGTTGCTATAAGCATTTATAAGTTTCAAGAGTTTATTTTTTGATTCTTTTGGATTTTCTATATAAACAATGTCATCTCTGTGCAAAGGCAGTTTTAGTTCTGAATTCCTAGTCTGTATTTCTTTTATTTCCTTTTCATTAACAAGGACTTCCAGTATGAATGTTGAAAAGGAGTGGTAAGAAGCACTTTGTTGGATTTTGTAAAATACTTTTTCTGCCATTATTTTATGATCATGTGACTTATCTTTTCTAGCCTGTTCATATAAAGGATCATATTAACTAATTGTTAAGTGTTGGACCAACCTTGTATATCTGTAATAATTCCTTGTGTTTGTGCTGTAAATTCTTTTTATAAATTGTTGGATTCAATTCACTAATACTTTTTTAAGGACTTTTATGTGTGTATTCATGAGAGTTATTGATCTATAGATTTTTGTTCTTACAATTTTTTTGTCTGGTGTAAGTGTGATCTGGCTTCAAATGGTGAGTTAACATGCATTCGCTCTGCTTCTTTCTTCTGAAAAAGACTGTAGAGAATTGATATAATTGCTTCCTGAAATGTTTGAAACACCGCTGAGCCCATGTATACCTAAGGCTTTCTGTATTGGAAGGTTATTGATTATTGATTTAATTTCTCTAATAGATATAGGCCTATTTACACTGTCTACTCCTACTTGGGTGAGTTTTGGAAGATTGTGTCTTTCAAGGAATTGATTCATTTCATCTAGGTTATCAACTTTGTGGACATAGAGTTTTTCATAGTATTTCTTGACTATCCTTTTGATTCCCATTGGATCTGTAGCAATCTACCCTCTTTCATTTCTGATATTAATAATTTTTATTCTCTTTTTTAAATTAGCCTACCTGGAGGATTATTGATTTTATTGATCTTTACAGTGACCAGCTTTTTCATTATTTTCTCTGTGTTTTCAGGTTTTCAATTTCATTGATTTCTGCTCTAATTGTTATTATTTCTTTTCTTCTGCTTATTTTGTATTTAATTTGTTCTTTTTCCATTTTCGTAAGGTGGAAGCTTAGATGATTGATTTTAGATACTTCTTTTCTAGAGTATGGATTCAAAGCTGTAAAGTTCCCTCTAAGCACTGTTTTATGCATCACACAAATTTTGATAAGTTGTGTTTTCATTTTAATTTAGTTCAAGTTATCCAGGCATCTTAGTAGGTAAAGCATGAGACTCTTAATTAGTTTGAATATTTAATTTTTTTTTGAAATTTTTCTCTTTGACCTGTGTATTATTTAGACGTGTGTTGTTAAATGTCCCAGTATTGGGGGATTTTCCAGTTATCTTTATGTTACTGATTTTTCATCTAAAGGCAGAAATTGCATGGCTTCTATTCTTTTAAACTTGCTAAGGTGCATCTTATGTTTCAGTATTTGGTGTGTCCTGGTGAATCATTCCTGTAAGCTTGAAAATAATGTGTATTCTTCTGTTGGATGGAACAGTCTTTAAATGTCAATTATATCTAGTTGACTGATTCTTTTGATGAGTACAACTGTGTCATTACTGATTTTTCTGCCTGCTAGGTCTGTCCATTTCTGAGGGAGGGGTCTCTCTGAGGTTGAAGTCTATAGCTATGATGTTGGATTCATCTACTTCCTGTAGTTCTGTTAGTTTTTGCTCCCTATATTTTTTTGGCACACACATATTAATGATTGTTATGTCTTCTTAGAGAATTGAACCTTTTATCATTATGTAATGCCTTTCTTTATTCCCAGTAAATTTCCTTGCTTCAAAGTCTTCTCTGTCTGAAATTAATGTAGCTACCCCAGTTTTCTTTTGATTAGCATTAGTATATCTTTCTCTATCCTTTTAATTCTAATCTATCTGTACTTTTATATTTAAAGTGGGCTTCCTGTAGACAGTGTATGACTAGTTCTTATTTTTTGATTCACTCTAACAATCTTTCTTTTGATTGGTGCATTTAGACCATTGACATTTAAAATAATTGATATAGTTGGATGGATATCTAATATATTCATTACTACTTTCTATTTGTTTTTTGGTCTCTGTATTTTTTTAAATTAATTCCAGTATAGTTAACATATGGTGTTTTATTAGTCTTAGGTATGCAATATAGTGATTCAACAATTCCATACATCTCCCAGTGCTCATCATGGCAAGTTTACTCTTTAATCCTTAGCACCTGTTCTATCCATCCTCTCCATCCCTACACTCTGGTAACCATCAGTTTGTTCTCTATAGTTAGAGTCTGTTTCTTGGTTTATCTCTTTCTCTCTCTTTTCTCTCTCTTTTCTCATTTCTTTCTTAAGTTCCACATATGAGCGAAATTATGTGGTATTGATCTTTCTCTGACTGATTTATTTCACCTAGCATTATGTTCCTCTGGCTCCATCCACATCATTGCAAATGGCAAGATTTCATCCTTTTTCATGGCTGAATATTATTCTCTCTGTGTGTGTATGTGTGCATATGTGTGTATGTCCCCATATCTTGTAATTCATCTATTGATGGACACATGGAATCTTAAAAAAAAAAAAAAAAGAATTAGTGTTTTTGTGTTTGGGGGGTAAATATCCAGTAGTGCAATTACAGGATTACAGGTTAGTTCTATTTTTTTAGTCTTGGTATTTTTGCCTCTCCCTCTTTTTCTTACTTTTTCTTACTTATATGTGTGTATTTATATATATGCATAAATATATATAAACATACATAATCAAATATATTGTTCTTACTATTAATTTCAACAGTTACTTGTTAGACCAATTAAGATAAGGAAACTGCTTATGTTTTTTATTTTACCTTCACTTATTCCTTCCCAATATTCTTTCTTTTTTTGGAGATCCTACTTTCTAACATACAGTTTTTTTCTTCTCTCTAAAGAACTTCTTTTAACATTTCTTGTAATGAAAGTCTACTGGTGACAAATTTCCTCAGTTTTGTTTGAGAAAAATCCTTATTTCTTCTTCACTTTTTTTTTTTTTTTTGACAGAGAGATCACAAGTAGGCAGAGAGACAGGCAGAGAGAGAAGAGGAAGCAGGCTCCCCGTGAGCAGAGAGCCCGATGTGGGCCTCCATCCCAGGACCCTGAGATCATGACCTGAGCTAAAGGCAGAGGCTTTAACCCAGTGAACCACCCAGGTGCCCTTTTCTTCACTTTTTTTTTTTTTTTAAGATTATATTTATTTATTTGACAGAGAGAAACACAGGTAGAGAGGGAACACAAGCAGGAGGAGCGAGAGAGGGAGAAGCAGGCTTCCCGCCGAGCAGGGAGCCCGATGTGGGACTTGATCCCCGGTCTCCAGGATCATGACCTGAGCCGAAGGCAGTTGCCCAACCAACTGAGCCACCCAGGTGCCCCCAAAGCAGAGGCTTTAACCCACTGAGCCACCGAGGCACCTCCTTTTCTTCACTTTTAAAGGAGAATTTTGTGGTGTGCAAAATCGCAGTTTGTTTCTCTCAACCCTTTAATATTTCTATCCACTCTGTTCTTCCTTGCATGATTTTTGAGAAGTTGTATGTAATGCTTATCTTTGCTCCTCAATAAATATGGTATTTTTTCCTCTTGTTTCTTTTAGGACTTTTTGTTGATCTTTTTTTTTTTTTTTTTTATTGCTGGAGGATGATATGCCTTGGTATAGTTTTTTGGCATATATTCTATGCTAGTGTTCTCTTGGGCCTGTGGTTTAGTGTTTGACATTGATTGGGGATATTTTCAGTCATTATTGTTTCACACATTTCTTCTGTCCCTTTCTCTTCTCCTCGTATTCCTATTACATATGTCATACCTTTTTGTAATTGTCCCACAGTCTCTAGATTTTTTTTCAGACTCTGTTCTTTTTGCTTTTCAGTTTTTGAGAATTCTACTAATATTTACTCTAGTTCAGAGATTCTTAGCTGTGTCCAGTCTCCTAATAAGCCCATGAAAAGCATTCATCATTTCTGTTACAGTGTTTTTTTACTTTAGATTTGTTGTTGTTGTTGTTGTTGTTGTTGTTCTTAGGCTTTCCACTTTTCTGTTTATATTGTCCAAGGATTCTTGCATGCTGTCTTTTTTATCTTTTAAAGTCCCTAACATATTAATCACAGTTGTTTTAAATTCTCATTCTGATAATGCCAGCATCCCTGCCATGTCTGGTTCTGATGTTTGCTCTGCCTCTTTAAACTGAGATTTCTGCATTTTGTTATGCCTTGTAATTTTTTTCCTTGATAGCCAGACATGATACACTGGGTAAAAGGAACGGCTGTAAATAGACCTTTCACAATGTGGGGTTGAAGTGGAATGGGAAATGTTCTATAGTCTTATGATGAGGTCTCAGTCTTTTATGAGTCTATGCCTCTAAACTGTTGGCTATACATGTGTTTCTTATTCCCCCCTCCTTATATGGGACAGGAGGATTAGCGTGGGCTGCAGTTGGGTGTTTCCTTTCCTCCCGTGTAGAAGACTAGATTTGGCTGGACTTGAATATTTCTCTCCTGCCAAGTTAAGTTCTGATAAAATTCCAACAGGTAAGGCTCTGATTGCATAGTTTCACTTGTGGGCAGACCTTGTTAAGAAAAGCAAGTACTCACGTGTATTTGAAAATGATTCCCTTTTCCTCTCCCATTGCTAGAAGTTTGAGAAGATTTTTTTTCTTCTCTAATACTTACTGTGAGAATCAGTCAAGCTCCTGGAGCTAAAATTAACACTAGGGGGAGGAACACCCATGACTGGTTCCCCCTTGGAGTTTTGAATTCTTCCATTTGTTCATGCTGAGACCTCAGCAATTTATCAATTATAATTCATATAATTTTAAAGGAATATACTGAAAACTATATAGATTGAAGGAATGTCTAGTGCTATGGCAGCTTCCACATATTAGAGATAATGACTTGACATATCTGGTTAATAATTTAATCAATTTATAGAGGCTTCCTGTCATTCAAGCTGAAAATACATTCAATATTTCTGACCCTTAAAGAAAAGTTGAAACAAAAGTTGATGCTAGGGGTGCCTGGGTGGCTCATTTGTTAAGCCTCTGCCTTCAGCTCAGATCATGATCCCAGAGTGTCAGGATTGGGCTCCACATTGGGCTCCCTGCTTGGTGGGAAGCCTGCTTCTCCCTCTCTCACTCTCCCTGCTTATGTTCCCTCTCTGGCTGTGTTTCTCTCTATCAGATAAATAAAATCTTTAAAACAAAAAATATATATTTTATTTATTTGAGTGGGAACGAGAGAGTGAGCACAGGGGTAAGGGTGAGGGGCAGAAAGAGAGGGAGAAGCAGAGTCCCCACTGAGCAGGGAGCCCTCCTCTGGGCTCTATCCTAGGACCTTGGGTTCATGACCTGAGCTGAGGGCAGAAACTTAACTGACTGATCTATCTCTGTGCCCCCAGGTTTGTTTGTTTGTTTAGTTTATTGCATCCTGGACATTGTGAATGTTATGTTGGGTACACTGGGCTTTGTTATAATCCTCTGGCTTGTTTCTTTAGGCAACCTACCCTCTCAGGTTCAGACTGCCAGTGTGTTTCACATTTGTGATTTAAATCTTAGTTCTCTTCTCAAAGCTTTGGTCATGCTGGTTTGGGGCCTGTCTCATTTATCCTGTGAGGTTCAGGAGTTGGAATGGGATTTTTACAGGTGAGCTAAATATACTAATTTGGGTTTTTGCAGAGCCTGTCTGGTTTTCACATTAATTAAGCTGGGAATTTTATAGGTTTCTACACAGAAATGCCAGTTTCTCTTTTCAATCTCTCCCCCATTTAGGGGGAGAAATAAAAATAAAAATAAAACCAGGAAACTCACCTGTGAAAGGATTGTTCTCCAAGTTTTGACTCATCTATGTCACCTCTCTGCTTTTGTTGACTTTTCAGAGTCTCGAGTAGTTGTTTGTTTTATTTTCTTCTGTCATGTCTCCAAATGCAAAGTTGTCATCACTGAGAGTGATAATAGGTGTTAGGGACTTAGATAATTATAAGCAGAATGGATATTCCCATTAGGCATACATTTTTAGTAAGTTTGAATTTCCGTTTTACAGTGAGTATTTGAAAGAGTTGTCACCCACATTGTGAAAAGTAATATGTTCATAGCATTTCTTTAAGGTATGTCTGATGAGTCAGTGGATGGCATAGACTTCTGAACTGGTATTGGATTCAGTACTAAACTGAACACACATGGCAATTAATTGGCACCAATTAGGTTAGCGTGCCTCCTGGCTGCCCAGATGCTTGGCAGAAAGTGAGGTTGGGAAATCAACTTTCATGTTTGCTACTTAAAATTACCCGTATCTATTATTTTTGAATTTGAGCAGCTGCTATCTTTTCTGAAAATTGAACCAACACATCTGTCTTAGCAAGCTGCTAGATTTAAACAACAAAAAGGTTTCTGTTAAAGTAAACATTTAAGAACAGTTTAAACCTATTGCTGCTATAGCCCTATGAGGTATCCATATGAAATTTAACTTTTTACTAGAAAGTACTTTCACTCAAACGATATTCATTTTTATGTTGAATAATTTATTACTAAGAGGGAGTTAAAGATAATAGAATTGTCTATTAGTTGAGTAATATTTAAGTGTTAACTGCCATAATCAAATCCAAACTAATGATTAGATTTCCAAAGAAACATCTTTTTGTTTTTTTTAAGATTTAATTTATTTATTTGACAGAGAGAGAGAGAGAACACAGGTAGAGGGAGTGGCAGGCAGAAAGAGAGGCAGGCAGAGGGAGAGAGAGAGCGGCCCCTGCTGAACAGGAAGCCAGATGCGAATGTGGAGCTTAATCTAGGGACCTCGAGATCATGACCTGAGCTGAAGGCAGACGCTTAACCTACTGAGCCACCAGATGCCCCAGAAATATATATATTTTTAATTTACTTGATAATAGCAGTAGGTCTGGCATGTTATATATGGATCCTTTTGTTAAACATTTTGAGCCAGTACAATATTTCAAAACACACAGCAGTAATAGTTAGTATTGACTGAATTATTCATATACATTCCCAAGATGAAGATGGGGTGAGAATCATAACATCAATAAACACAGGGTATGATTCTATTTTAGTAATCCTCTGAAGATCATCCTGCAAATCTGTAACAATTTTCTCATTAGTTCTCTCTTTATTTTTATCTTACATCCCTTGTGATATCTAAGTGGGTAATTGATTTTAGTTTGGTGTTATAACATACGCATTGACTTCTCTATTTTTCTAGTTCTGAGAACTTTTATCTCCATGTTTGGTTAATTTTTTGAAGCATATGGTCCAAGTTGAATGTATTGTATATAAAAATTTTATAATTATTAGAATCAAAAAGGCATTTGCCGTTTTATCTGTTTTAGAACAAGATGATGAAATAAAGGAATTATCTTTTTTCCCTCTGAAAATGACATTTTCATAAAAGAAACTTAAAAAAAATAAAAGTAATTATTACAAATAAAAGCAAATTTAGAATAAATGAGATCTTGCTAAGTTGACAAATTTTCTTCCTAAAATATAACTTGATTATTTTATTTTTTAAGAGATTTTATTTATTTATTTGACAGAAAGAAATACAGCTAGAGAGGGAACACAAGCAGGGGGAGTGAGAGAGGGAGAAGCAGGCTTCCCGCAGAGCAGGGAGCCCGATGTGGGGCTCGATTCCGGGTCTCCAGGATCATGACCTGAGCCAAAGGCAGTCACTTAACCAACTGAGCCACCTAGGCGTTCCAACTTGATTATTTTATAAAGAAAATAAACAGCATTAACAGCAAAGTGTCTTTATCTGGAAAAATAACTAGGTCTCTAGGCTCCTCTATTAGCTTGCTAAGGCTTCTGTGACAAATTACTACAACACTGTCTTAAACAACAGAAATGTGTGGTCTTACTGTTCCCGAGACTAGAAGTCAGAGATCAAAGTGTTAGGGAGTTGTTAATCATTCCCTTGCTTTTGTATATTTAGGTAATTTCCAAGAGTATAAAAACCCATTTCTATTTGTTTCTATTCAATCTTTACTCATTTTAGAGAAAATAAAACACTGCTGAAAATTTAATAATGTAAATCACTTAATTCTATAATAAAAGAATAGCTCATTCATTCATTTTCTCTTTCATTCAAATAACAAATATTTTTAAGTCCTCAGAGAAAAACAGATTTTTAATTTATTTAAGAAGAATTCAAAGGGCTCTGCCCTCTGGTGGGTTGGGTGTCTCTGGACTTTGGCGAGTTAAGAAGCTGTTGTCTAAGTGAGAAAACAAACACAAAAATAATTGAAGCTTGAATTTTTAGATGGTTGCACTTTTCCAAGAAAATATTCTCGTTAATGCTTTGAAAACCTTATGCCACCGAGCCAAACATCCTAACTTTTTAAAATGTGACCTGGTCAGCAATTGTCATTACTCTTATTGTTAAAAATGATAATGTGATAAAATAGTGAAAGACCTAAAGCCCTTGAGTTCAGGGCTTTTCCACCCTGCACCCACAAATCTTGTTGAGAACATTGTCTAGAAAACCCTAAGTCATGAAATCTTACCAAGTTTCAGATCTATTAATGTTGAGCGTCTAACAAAGGCTGTGGGAAACATGCATGTACACAATGGACACAAACCAGCATAGCAGGTACATTGAGAACAACACTAAGATTTTAAGCCACCACATGACAGGGGAAGCAGAACTTACAGTGTGAATCCAGCTTTGAATATGTCCTGCAGAAATATAAATAGGATTCTGGACAGTATAAAACTCACATTATCCAGTATACAATGCAAGATTATTTGGAATACAAACTAGGATTATATAACCAATTCCTAGGGAGAAAAACAATGACTATATACCCATTTACAGTTGTCCCAAAGTTAGAGCTATCAAAGACTTTAAATCAAATATTGTAACTGTGTACCATGAGGCAAAGGAAAACATAACTAAAATGAATGCACACATCTAAAATAAGCTTATCAGAAATCGCATACATTTTATTGTTGTAAATGTTCTAATTACTGAATACTGAATAGTTTACTGATTGCAGATCCTCCAAGTGGATAAAAGAACAAGACCTCATTATTTTGCTACAAAAGGATACACATCAAGAGACTAGAATACCTATTTTAATGACTGATAAAATAGTTTTCAAGATAAAGATAAAGGTAGGGTGCCTGAGTGGCTCAATTGGTTAAGCATCTCCCTTCAGCTCTGGTCATGATCACAGGGTCCTGGGACTAAGCCCTGCATTGGGCTCCCTCCTCAGTGAGGAGTCTGCTTCTCCCTCTGCCTACTGTTCCCTGTGCTTGTGCTCCATTGCTCAACTTCTCTCTAATAAGTAAAAAAAAAATCTTAAAAGAAAGATAAAGATAAAAAGGGTAATGCACAATTAAAAAAGAAATAGTGATGATATAAGAATGAATATGTATGATCCTTAAAACATGTAGTAGAATATTTTAACATAAAAGTAAAATTATAAAAAAATAAGTGAAATCTAGAATATCTGAAAAAAATTGGCAAACACTTGATGTAGTTGGCATTTTTAGAACTTTATATTCATTAACTGGAGCATACACATTCTTTTGAAGTTCTCATTATATATTCACCAGGATAGACCACATGCTTGGTTGTAATATATATTTGAAGGCACACAATGTTTTCTGATCACAGAAAAATTAAATTAAAAATTCATAACAATGAGAGGAAAATCCAAATATCTAGATATTAGAGAACACACTTTTAAAAGATTTATTTATTTATTTGTTTGTTTATTTATTTATGAGAGGGAGAAAGAGCATGTGTCTGTGTGAGGGGAGGGGCAGAGGATGATGGAGAAGCTGCCTCCCCACTGAGCAGAGAGCCCAAATCACGGGCTTGATACCAGGATCCTAGGGGCAGGACTGGAGCCAAAGGCAGATGCTTAACTGACTGAGCCACCCAGGTGCTCCCACAAACATATTTTTAAACAATTCAGGGGCCAAAGGTGAAATCAAAAATGATAGGAAAGTGTTTAAAAGAGACATATAAAATACAGCCACATATAAACATTCATGGGATACAGCCAAAGCAAATCATGGAGGCAAAATTTAAATGTTATCCTTAATCCTTCTAAACCCAGGGACCTAAGGATTTATATTACCAGCTAGTAAAAGAAGAGATTAAGTGGACCCAAATCAGTGGAAGGGAGGAGGTAATAAAGGTAAAAAAAAAAAAAAATACTGAAACAAATCAATGAAACAAAAAGCAGATACGTGATAGAGAAATTTAACAAAGACAAAAGTAGACAAGAACAGAAAAGATCAACAAAATTTATACATCCTTAAACTGACCAAACTTGGTTAAAGACAAAAACACAAATCAATAACATTATATATAAAAACTAAGATCATCTAACAGAGAAAATGAGCGCTCTGTTATTAGTTTTTTGACCTCAAGGGCTGGACATACTGAGAAAATCAATATTGAGAGTAGTCAGCATTCAGTGTAATGTTCTTCCCATTGTAAAGCATCTGTCTTTTCTCTCTGAATATTTAGTATCCTCCTGTCTTTCACTTGTCTAAGAATGGATTTTTTTTTATTCTGTTTAAATTTGGGGGAATATTTTTGAATCTTTTGATTTTTATCATAAATTAATAAAATCCTTAGTCATTTTTTTCAAATATTGTCCTTTCCTTACTTCCTCTATTATTTCTTTTTGAAATTCTAATTAACCAATTGTCAGACCTCAGTATCTTCTAAATTGTACTTCATGTTCTCCATCTTCCTTTCCCAGTATAGCATTTTGTGTAACCTCTTCTTATGTACTTTTCAGTTTTCAGTTATAAACATTTTACTGTTTAACCTGGATTCTGATATTGTACTTTCAATTACTAAATTTTTATATCTAGATGCTCTCCTTTTTTTCCCACTTGTCAATTTTAAATCTATTTTTACTCTCACTCTCAAAATATTCTCATCTATCTTTTAAAATATTTTAATTTTTTATATTATGGTTTTTTACAGACAGTTTTTTAAAGTTCTAGGGCTATAGTTTGTTGGTTTTTCTGCTTATTAGTTATTACAGCTCATATTCTTTGTATTTAGTGATTTATTGTTTGTTCGTGTTCATTAAATTTTATCTTCGGTGTCTCTTTCTATCTTGGTTTAAAAAATATCCTCTCCAGAAGATTTATGTGTTTGCTTCCACCAATTTTATAGGATACCATTATTCTGTTATCTTTGTTGAGTCTAAATTTGGGTTCTTTAGGTCCAAGCTGCAGTGTAAGTTCTGCCCCCAACTTTGCACCTGTGAAACTGTGAACAAGAATCCTCTTAACAGATGTTTCTCTTTCTTCCCTGCATTTAGGACCAAGACCCAAACAGGTCATTTTTATGTACTTTGTCCTTTATTAAGACAGGTTTTTGTTTGTTTGGGATTGTTTTGTTTTTTCCTCTCTTAAGTGACTCACCCAGTGTGTTGCCTTTTGGGAATGTGAACTTTTTGCAAAGTTCTACAGTCAGATCCATTCCCTTGGTTCAGCTCTATGACTCTAGTGCACAGCAGCCTCCTATGTGGATTCTTCATTGTTGTTTGCTCTTAAATAGAGAGGGTGGGAGGACTGCCAACTCAGTCTACATTATTTTTTTCCTTTTTATTTTAATCAGCATTTTTAGGTATGGGGTACTCAGAAGCATTTTTTTTGAGCATTTAGTTTGTCGTATTGCTTATGGAAACTACCACTTTGAATCAGTATTTATCATGGTATTTGGAAGATTTATTGCTATTTTACCCTGTACAGGCTGATTCAGTATATTAAAAATTTGCATATTCTTTTATAGGTTTCAACTGTCCAGTTTGACTGGCTTGCTAGTTTAACATATGACTAATACACGTCCATATCATTTCACTTGAGCCTTAAAAAACTTTAACACCCATTTAGGAGTAATATCAACATTAAATTAGGATATAAACTTTTTGACAGCCTTATCTCCCCTCTGCTATGCCTGCTCATTTAATTACCTCTGAGACTTATCAAAAGTTAAGCTGTCTCCAACTTCCTAAAATTTATGCCTAGAGGCAAAACTATTCAGAATCCCTGTTTCTTCTCTGGGGAACTGGAATGGACTAAATGGAAGTAAATCTGATGGACTTTTACTTACTCTTTTCTTTAGACTGAAAGAAAATCCCTAAAAAAAAAAAAAAAAAAAAAAGATTAATATTGGCAAATTATGGTGTAATAAACAAGAAACAGATTTAGTTATTTTTTTGTTTATGCATGTGTTTAGAGACTAGTGTTTAGTGGAGTCAAGTCTTTTAATTTGAAAAGCAAACATTTATTGAATAGCAATCATGGTATAAAACCATGTGCCATTATGCCTATGCCTTTTCACTGTCCAACAAACTGTAGCTTCTCTTTCTCATCTGTTTGTGGGTCTTCCATGATCACTAAATGTACTCCAGGAGCAAAAAACCATAACTCAAATTTCCCCACACCCACAAGAAAGGTAGTTCAACTTGTCCCATCTGGTATTCTTTCTGGACAATAAAACCAAGCCTATTACTCTAACCACAGATGATTGGGTCAGTGATTCACATGGCTGTCAAGATAATTATATATAGACTCAGCAAAAGACCAACCAACTCAGAACTGTGAAGTGAATGCTTTCCCAGTGTGTTTAGTCCATGCTGACAGTGCATTCCTTCTCTTTGGGGAACTATGAATCCTAAGTGAAAAGAGAGATAGTCTGCCCTTTAAGCTTGTTCCCTTATATGCTAAGGTTATTTTTGCTGTCTAGGATACAAACAATACGTCTCAGAACATCTCAAATCCAGGAAGTCTAGATGAGTGAAGAAGTGACCGTCTATACCACACTTATCCTATTTTATTCAGTACCTCAAGCAAGATTCATGAAGGTATTAGTATTTTCTTTTCTTGGGAGTGGAGGTACTATCTTATACTAGATGCTTTAAATTCAATAAATGTAATCCCCACAACAGGATTTGGAAGTGGTACTGTTTGTATCTGGGAGAGATGTATCAATTTGCCTCTTGTAATTGCAGCAAACACTGGAATTAGTGTGCTAATCCTCATCTGATCAACTTCAAAGGTTATAATCCTGTGGATCCAGCTTTTTCTTAGTATGTCTATGTGTTCTCTTCATCAGAGGTAACCAAGAAACTCATGAAAAATGCAGATTCCTAGCATCTCTATCAGACAGTGAGAATTTGAATCTCTCAGCTTCAGTCAGGAGGTATAAATACTTAAGAAATAATGAGAATTTGGGTGTCTGGTTGGCTTATTGGGTTAAAGCCTCTGCCTTTGGCTCAGGTCATGATCTCAGGGCCCTGGGTTTGAGGCCCTCATCAGGCTCTCTGCTCAGCAGGGAGCCTGCTTCCTCTTCTCTCTCTGCCTGCCTCTCTGCCTACTTTTTTTTTAAACATTTTATTTATTTGATAGAAAGAAAGACAGCCAGAGAGGGAACACAAGCAAGGAGAGTGAGAGAGGGAGAAGCAGGCTTCCCTCCGAGCAGGGAGCCTGATATGGGGCTCCATCCTGGGTTGCCGGGATCGTGACATGATAGGTGTGAAGGCAGTCATAGACCATGAAGGCAGTCGCTTAACCAACTGAGCCACCCAGGCGCCCCTCTGCCTACTTTTGATCCCTCTCTCTGTCAAATAAATAAATAAAAATCTTAAAAAAAAAAAAAAGAAAGAAATGAGAATTCTAGGTGACTGTGGTACTGAGATCTATAGTACTGTAGGTAGGTTCTGGATGTCTTGAGGCAAAAACCAAAACCAAGAAGGCAAGCTTAACTGGAAAATCTTGTATAAGCTTGAGAAATAAAAACAAAAGTTCTCGTTTGAACATGTGTGCACAGAAGAATTACTTTAGAGTTAAACAAACAAACATGGCTTGGCTCTACCCCAGACCAGTTAAGCCTGGGCCCCTCACATCAGTACTGCTAAAATGCTCCCCAGATGATTTTTAATGAGAAGCTGGGTTGTTCATGAACATACAGCTCTATTTTTGGAAGAGTTTTCTTATTAAGCGTGACTCTTTCAAAGGGAAAGAAGAGAAGCAAGGAAGGAAGGCAGTAAAGTAAGGAAAGGAAAGGGAAGGAAAGGAAGTAGAGCAAAAGAAAGAGAGAGAGGGAGGAAGAAGGTGGGTGGAAGGGAAAGAAAGAGAAAGAAAGAGAAGCGAGCAAGTAAGCATCCCTCCTGACCTTCTCTTATATTTAGCAGGCTTTGGGAATGCCTTAGAGTGCCACCTGACTGCTCCTTTTGTTCATGGTCATGTACATGTAATACAAAATCTGTGCATATCTGATAATGTTATTACTGGTCTTCAATGAATACCAATTAGTGATGATATAATAAACCTTGTTCTCCTATCTGACTTTTGAATTTATAAGAATGAATGATCTTCAGCTTATTTTCCCTTACAAAGATTTCTACCATAATTCCATACCATGTTCAAATTCCTGATAAGGTAGTATATTTTGTAAACTGAAAATTGAGATTGTAATCAAAGGTTGATCTAAGAATTTTGGGCAAAGCTAGGCTTAATTTTACTATAACAAAACTACTCCATGTCCTCAAATCAGTTACTCTGCTTATATGCCTAGAATGTAAGAGATGCACAATATAGGCCTTGCAATGGGCCATCTTGCTAAATTTCAACTTACTAAAAATGTTCCATTATCTCCCCCTACAATTTATAAAGACCGTTTGTTCTTTAGTTCAACAGTTCCGTATCCCTGTCATTGTGGAGGGAAATAGAGGAAAGAAAAAGTATATTAAGGTAGAAAAATTTACTTTAGAACTGATGATTTTGTTTGAAACATCACTGTTAAGGTATATGATAAAGTTTGTAACTAATGACTCAAAATAATTTGACTCAACCATACTTCCCTTGAAAGTCTGAAGGGACTCAGATTCATGGATTTCTTGTAAGAAAACTGCTAGAACTCTTAAGCAAATAAAAATGTTTTGATGAATATGTTTACTTAATTAAATATGATTATCAATGAAAGAATAGGCTTTTTTTACTCCAGTAACTGAGAGCACCTGAACCTTATTTTTTCTAAATATATTATCTGAAATTGCCTGTAATTTATACATGCACAATGTAGATAGTAAATGTTAATATTATCTTAGACTGTTGGTATTTTAAAATAATCAGAGTCTAGAAAATATTACCTTTTTTTACTTTATTATCTTTCACAAAATTATTGGATCTGTTTCTTAGAATAGTTGTATATAGACTTCCTATTGAAAAAATCAGTTTTCAATATACAATCATTATCATCCCAGAGAGACTACTTATAACAAATGTTCTACTGAATCCGGTCAGCAACTTTGATCTTGCTGTAGATCAAGGACCAAAGATACCAAAGTTATCTGCTGACTTGCATTTTTTCACACAGAGATATATGAAATTCTTTGTGATTAAACTGCAGGTGAAATTGCTTTCACATAAATACCTAGTAGTTTACTTTGCAAGGGTAACAGTGGTAAAAAACTCATATTTTCAGTGTTGAAGACGACATAAAAATCCTCTTTTGAAATTTGTTAACAGTAAAGATTCAGAATGACTTTTTTTTAAAAGGTGGTTTAAAAAAAAACAAATGTGGAGCACTGGTGTGGTGCATAAACAATGAATCTTGAAACGTTGAAAAAATAAAATTAAATTAAAAAATAAATAAAAATATAAAAAAGCAAATAAAGCACGGGAGGAAATTCTTGCTCTGAAAATATTTGTCAATAAAGTTAGTATCCAAATACCTAAATCTTTTTCTCTATTTTCCATGATGGTATTTGTGGTTGGAATTGTCTTGACTAATTCTCAAAATAAATTAGCTACTATTTGACTATTTCAGTCAATGTACCTTGCATATTTTCAACTGATTTTTTGTTTTTGGTTGAGTTCCAAGAGAAATAAGGCCTTATTAGTTCATGTATGTAAAACTGATTTAGAAATGTCTTTGCAGTATCACCCTTTCATTATATAATGCCATGTATTTTACTAGACTATATAAATATATTACTGTTTCTTTTTACCCCCCAACGTTAGTGAGATATAAAGATTATGTAAGCTTAACATATACAGCATTATGATTTCATATATGTTATATACTGTGAAATAACCACAGTGTTAGTCAACTCATCCATTACTTCATATAATTACAATATTTTTGTGTGTTTTATGAAACTTTAAGATCTATTCTCTAGGAACTTTCAAATATACAACACAGTATTAACTATAGTTGTACTGCCCTACATTATGTTCCTAGAATTTATTAATCTTATAACAAGAAATTCCAACCCTTTGATCACTTTTACCTATTTTCTCTACCTGCCGCCCACCCCTGGCAACCACCAATCTACTCTCTGCTTCTATGAATTCATTTATTTTTTTGGAGAAAAGGGAATGCTGATAGAATGTTAGTGGGAATGTAAATTGGTGCAGCCATTATGAAAAACAATATGGAGGGTAGTCAAAACATTAAAAATAGAACTACCACGTAATCCAGCAATGTGTCTTCTGGATATATATTGGGAGGAAATGAATTCACTATCTTGAAGAGTTATCTCCACCACCCACATTCATTGCCATAGCATTTACGGCAGCCAAGACATGAAAATAGCCTAAGTATGATGAATGAACAATGAAATTGTCGTGTCTGTGTATATGCATCTCTCTCTCTAAATATATATAGGCTTATATTTGCATATATGTATATGCATCTCTCTAAATATATATATATATGTTGTTTTATATATGTGATTTTCAGTTTAGATATGGGCTTGTGTGTGTTTTTAATAGAGCTAAGCCATTTACATTGTCCATATGACAGATCTTACTTGTCACTGTTGTTATATTGTTTGGTTATCTTTAACAGTTTAAGTTTTATAAAAAGTCTTTCCAAAGGGTATACATTTTGTTCCCTACATAAGTAGTTGTAAAATCAGTGTATGCCTTCAATAATATTTTATTTTTAGTTTTAAATTTACCTTTTAAGATTTTTCTTTTTACTTTTAATATATTCATAAAATATTGCCTTATTTATTAGCTCTTATATATATATATATATATATTACTCTAGGTTCTTATAAAGAATCAATAAACATATTGTTCTTACTGCTGTCTTGCCATTCCTACTTCCTTTCTTAAATTGTATTCGTTATGTTATCTCTACATGGTTAGGATATGTAATATGTATATTCTTCTGGGCAATCCTAAATTCCAGGTATAACCTAATTTTGGGGGTAAATATATTTAATACTTGCTGTTAGTTCTTTTACAGTAATTTTCCTCTTTATCTTGTGTTGGATGAAAATTCATACTCTTTTCATTTCCTAGGGAAGGAGTCAAAAGAAAAATATTCTCTGCATTTGTGCATATTTAAGTATTTGTGATCTTTGCATTTGAAAGATGAACTTCAAGGTTTCCGTTTATTTCCCGAATGGCTTTACAAGTGTTCTTCACCTATATTCTAGTGCTAAGTGAAGAAATCTTAGACCAGCATGATTTTTCTTTGTGTAATTGGTTTGTGTTTCCAGTTTGGATGCTCAAGAACTCTGACTTTATATTGAAGGGCAATGCCTTTTATGGGACATCTTTGTGTTCCCTGTTATGCATCAGTATTCTGTGGTATGTGGTGTTCTCTTTTAGTAGGTGGGATTGAATCACCTTTTATTTTAGGTAAATGTGTTATAGCTTGATTTTCTTCATGGGGGCTGCAGTTTTGCATGTTGACTTGCCTTTGTTTGTTTCTCTGCATCTATAATTTCCCCTATAGTTTTTTAACTCTTTATGTTAAATTTCTGATTTTTTCTTTTCTGTCATTCTTTCTTTGGTTCCCACTTTTCCCTTCCTCACTCCCTCTGACTCTCTATCTTCCTTTTGTTTTCTTTCCTTTCTTCTATTTCCATTTTCTATGTCCCTTGCTGTGATTTCTACAGTGACCACTATTCTTCCCTCTTCTTTCAATTTGCTATTTCTCTATTTTTACTGTGTTTTATATAGTTCTACCAGCTCATATTTTATCTGCTTCTGTTTCTTATCATTTGTTCCCTGAATTCTCATAACCCTGCCTTGTGAATTTTATAGAGATAATTAGTTTGTGAATAATATTTAATTTTATCATAAAAATTAATTAACCATATTTCTTTTCTTTTTTTTTTAAGATTTTATTTATTTATTTGGCAGAGAGAAACACAGCTAGAGAGGGAACACAAGCAGGGGGAGTGAGAGAAGAGAAGCAGGCTTCCTGCTGAGCAGGGAGCCGATGCAGAGCTCCATCCTGGGACTCCCGGATCATGACCTGACCTGAAGGCAGGCATTTAATGACTGAGCCACCCGGCCACCATATTTATTTTCTTTTGTGCAATGTTCTTTTGGCACATATTCTCCAAATAAGTATAATTTTCTGATCTCTTCCTTATTTTTCTTAAAATATCCTTCTAACCATGCTGTATCACTTTCATTTTTATTATTCGAATCTTACTGTATCAGTTTTTCTGGATCAGCCACTTGTCAAGTTTCCTTTAGAGAGAAAGTGTTGTCTTCCAGGTTACCTGACATTCACAGCTCATAGTGTCTCTTCTTATCTGATGTTTCAGATGAAGACAATATTATTAAAATAGTCCTGTCCTATTTGCTTTTGCAATAGACTGATTCCCTGTCTCCTCTCGAATTCTGGTGGTAACATCACTGATCCCATGGTCTATATCTTTTATTACAAACAGAAACAGTATTTTCACATCAGGGTCTTTTCTTCACCTTTTTTAAGTATCCTTAATCTGGTGGATCATCTTACTGGTCTCTTTTTAAGTCTCTTTGTGTTTCCTTTCTTTATGTCCTTTCAGATGGCCACTACCATTTCTTTTAGCTGTGAAATAGATTAAGATGGCAGGAGATAACTGTTACCTACTTCTACCAAAAATGCAATGTATTTTTTAATGTTTATTTGTTACTTTATATGCTTTATATGAGGACCAAAGGAAAATGCTGAATTTTGAATTTGTGTCCCTGCTGAAAATCAAGAAATGTACTATTAATAATATTTACTTCACAAATGAGGAAAATAGGATACACAGAAGTTAACAGATTTACACCAAATTAGGAAACCAGTAAGAAAAGCTAAGATTCTACTCAGAATTCTGGCCCTGTAAACCACACTCAAACATACGATATTCTGAGTAATTCAAATATGACTCTAGTTCTAAGCTAAAAATAATTTCCCCAATTCAAGCAAAATATTTTCCTTGAATGAGATTACTTATGATTGAAGATATACATATAAAACTATAACTTATTTTATGAATTGTCTAATTGTTCTTATCTGAAAATTATATGGATTATTGCTCAATAATTGAATATAACACAAAATAGACAAATATGTATATATTCTCTTATATTGGATTATAGACCTAAATTTTTATTTATATTTTAAATCAATTTAAATCATTTTTTGACAGTCTTTTATATTGGAACAACTTTGCTTATCTTTTGGCAATGTATGACCTTTGTTTAAATGTTTGTTTTAAAAATAAGTGTGTTTTGTTTTTACTCTGGTATCATTTTTGTAGCCTTACTGATACCCTAGTCCTTTTATTTTACTCTTTTTTTCCTTGGAGGGAAAAAAAAACCTGTCCCTGAGGATTTTTTCCTTCTGTTTTCATGTTCTGTATGTGCTATTTTTTCTGTTCTATTATTCAGTTTCTCTTTCAACTTTTTCTCTTCTGTGTGTTCTAAGAAACTGATTAAGAATTTTGTCACATGAAGTGTCTAGGTGGTTCAGTCTGTTAATCATCAACCTTTGGCTCAGATCATGATCTCAGTGTCCTGGGATCGAGCCCCAAGTTGGGCTCCCTACTCATCAGGGAGTCTGCTTCTCCCTCTGCCCTTCCCCAACTCATGCTCTCTTCCTCTTTTTTGCATTCTCTCTCTCCCTCTCAAGTAAATAAATAAAATCTTTAAAAAAAAGGAATTTTGTCACAGGTTTATTTTATTTCTTAAAAAAGAATTCTTTTTTTTTACTGTTTGCTTTTATGGCTGGTATGGAAATGTCTTTCCATTTATTAACGATATTCAAGAATAAAAGTTCCATATTTGATTGACTTTATTATTACTTTTTTCTTCTTTATATTTAGCTTTATTACTGCTCAACTTCTAGGTTTATTTCCTGTCTCATTCTACTATGACAGTTTATTTATTTCCTCATGTTTTACAATGACTTCATCCTGATCTTCAGACACACGATAAACAAACTGCAAACACTCTTCTGGTTTTGAAAATGAATAGGAAATAAGTATTTGCAAGTTTTTAAAATTCCTTCACCTACCATATTTCTTTTCCTTTCTAGAGTTAAATGTATAGTGGAATAACAGAAAACTCAAGGGATTCTGTTAATGTAAAGTCTTGTCATTTTGTACATGAGAGTGAGCAAGCTTTGTAGAACGTGACTAAAGATTAGATTGATTGGCTTTTGTTACTTCAGGGATGTGTTAAATCTTCTGGAGACATTTTCCTTTTTGGCTGATGTAGTCATCTTTCCTAAAACTGTATCATGTAACATCAGCCTTGTTTTATTTTTCTTTTTGTTAATAGCATCTTACCTATAAAGTCAGAAAAATTCTCTTTGAAATTTAATGAAAAGCATGCTTTGACAATGTAATTTACCCATATTTAAGATGTTACAAAAATAGTTATAAATGTCATAAATGTCATTACAAAATAATGAAATGTATTTATGTAGTCTCTGTGTAGAATAGTTTTTGGAGGTTGAAGTCATAAGAAAGTTAAAATTTTTGCTGAGGTCAATTATATATATTTAATGGTAAATGATTATAAGGAAAACAAGCTATATTAATAGGGTTTTGGAAGAGACAATACAGAATCTTAATCAGAAATGTGTGATGGCTCAGGGATAATCACTTAGAAAAAGGAAATTCTGATCTAGATTTCTGAGTTAAGGAGAAAGCTCAAGACCTTTTTAATGCAGTAATGAGCAACCAACTGAGACACCCAGGCACCCTTTTCATAGTGGAGTCTCCAGATGAGGACATAATTAGCCAACAGCTTTATTTCAGCCTTGTGAGTCCTGGAGCAGATATCCTAGCCAGTGTGTGGGTTTTCTAACCCACAGAATCATTGTGAATACATTTGTGATGTTTTAGGCTTGTAGGTTTGTGATTATTCAGTAGTAGAAAATGAATGCGTGCTTGAGGCCCAATTTCTTCATTTGTAGAATGAGGATAGTAGTAGTCTGTAGTTCATAGAGCTGATTATTGTCAAGATCCCATGAGTAAATAAATCAATATAAACTTGGAAAGTGCTTAGCAGTACACCATGCTTGATCAAGTGAGCACTATACAAATGATAGATTTTAATATGAAAATATAGTCTTCCATATTTTATTCTAAAACTTTTGAAGTTTGTTCTTTTATCCTAAGTTTATAGTCTACTAGGTAGTGATTTTTCTGGAGAATTTGAGGCAGGAATCCATCTTTTCTTCCTTCTTCCCTCTCTTCCTTCTGTGGAAAACTGTGTCAGCATCATTAGCTGGGAAATCCCATACTTTTCCTCAGTGATATGAAATACCATCTCTCATAGGCCAAGTATTCATCCATGAATGGATTGATTGCTCTGCTTTCTCATGTGTTATATTTCTTTCTTTCTTTTTTCTTGTTTATCAATAACTCAGTTATTAACAGTCTTAATATCTGTCATGGCAAATCCTATCACTTTACTCTTCATAGGTGTTTCCCTCATTATTTTCCCTTTGGAAAGAGCAAGACACATATATTACTACAGTACACTAATGTTAACTATATACACCAAGTATATTTTTTTACATATATATCATCAGAATAACTATTACCCAGACCAAGGTTATAATACAGTATACATTTCTCTTGTAGACAGTCCAAGTCAATAGAAACTCCTCCTAACATTATTTGGACTTCTAAAACATGGATTTGTCTTAAGTGCTTTTGAACTTCATATAATTACACTTTTTAAAATGTATTTTTGTTTGTTTAGGATCCATCCTTTTTTGAATATTACAGGAATTTGATTTTTTTTTTCAATTCTGAGTGGTATTGCATGTGTGATAATCTGCATTTTCTTAATTTGCCTGTTAAAAGGTAGTTTCCAGTTTTTGATTCTTTGAATAAGGCTGTTGCTATGAATATTTCCCTGGAGGTCTTTTATTGATATATCCACTTATTATCTTGGATATATAGAGAAAAAATAGAATCAGTGAGGCATTAAACGGATATATGTTTAATTAGAAACTTCTAAATAGTTGCCCAAAATTGTTGCAGGATTTTATATTCTTACCAGCACTGTGTGAAAGCTACAGTCGCTCCATGTTTCCGCTAGTATTTAGTATGGGAGGTCACTTTATTTTTAACCATTCTATTTTATTTTAGCTGGTCATTCCCTCATTATAGTTTTATTTTGTTTTTCCTTAAAAGCACATTTTTTTAAAAGATTTTATTTATTTATTTGACAGAGAGAAACATAGCTAGAGAGGGAACACAATTAGGGGGAGAGAGAGAGGGAGAAGCAGCCTTCCTGCTGAGCAGGCAGCCCGATGTGGGGCTCGATCCCAGGTCTCCGGGATCATGACCTGAGCCAAAGGCAGTCACCTAACCAACTCAGCCACCCAGGCACCCCTGAAAGCACATTTTTATATGCTTATTTGCTTATTGGCCATTTGATACCTTCTTAGTGAAAAGTCTCCTCAGGTGTTTTTTTAATTGAATTCTTTGTCTTTTTTTTTAACTGACTTATGATTTCCTTTATATTCATACCTATACAACATATCCATGTGTATGCATACACACATATATATTTAGTTATTATAAATCTAATTTATAATGATACATATGATTTTATTGAAATAAGCGTTTCATATAGGAAGAAAAAAGTTTGAAAGTCATTGATAGAACTAGTTGGGATTTATTGAGTACATAATGACTGATGACACAGATATTTGTTGAGCACTGACTGTTCCAGTCATCATGTTAGGTGCTGAGAATAAATTACTAAAGAATATAAATGTCATTCTGATTTCAGGGAACATAGAATGATAGACCATAAGTAAAAGAAATCAATATTTAATTGAAATATGTTCTTAAAAAATGTATAGGCTACTCTTGGAGTGACTAACATCTAATACATCTTAATCCAGGAAGTCAGGAAAGGAGTCCTAAAGAAGGACCATTGAAGTTGAGGCTTTAACTGTGTCAAAGAAAACTGTGACACAGAACTCAAATATTTGTGTTATCTTATGAAAAAGGCAGACACTAAAAAGGCAGTTACAATACTGTTAAAAGTTATAAGAGGAATTAATGTAGTATATAAACACATAGGAAAGACAAGTGACCCACTTTGGTTAGAAGTCTTATTAGAGGAATTGATAGCACAGCTTAAAAGAATTCAAACATTTTATGGGGCGCCTGGGTGGCTCAGTTGGTTAAGCGACTGCCTTTGGCTCAGGTCATGATCCTGGAGACCTGGGATCGAGTCCCACATCGGGCTCCCTGCTGGGCAGGAAGCCTGCTTCTCCCTCTCTCACTCCCCTGCTTGTGTTCCCTCTCTAGCTGTGTTTCTCTCTGTCAAATAAATAAAATCTTTAAAAAAAGAAAAGAATTCAAACATTTTAGAGACAATTTCTGGGGGTCCCTGGTAAGTTTCAGCTCCAGTCATGATCTCATAGGTCATGAGATTGAGTCCCTTGTCAGGCTTCACTCTCAGTGAAGGTTCTCTCCCTGTGCCCCTCCCCCACCTCATGTCCCACTTGTGCATTTGTGCATGCTCTCTCTCTAAAAAAAATAAATAAGTCTTTAAAAAATAGACAATTTCTGAATATTCAACTTTAACTCTTATCCTACTTCTTTACTGATTTATTTCCTTTATATTTAGGAAATCTCATGTATTTAAACTTTAGGTATCTAGTATTATCTTTATTGTGCATTAACAACAAAAATTTTAGTCCCTGGACTCAGTTACCATGCTGTGAATGAACTTGATGAAGTTTGTGATGGTGTACCTATAACTGGACAGCCAGGTGTACCAAATAGATTATATTAAAGCAATATAAACTGATCTAATATAAATGTTAATGAAATAGATTATTTATTTTAGGATTTTAACATGAATTTACAGTATATTTGTATCTATGGCACCAATAACTTTTGAACAAGGATAGCGTTCTTATATTTAAGAGTCCTTATTTGAAATCCATCAACCCCCAAAGAAATTTTGCATGCACAGGACATAACAAAATAAACTAGCGCCTGAATTAATCAGCTGGGTAATGCACAACAATTACCTTTTTCACATAAGGATAGATCATCAAAAGCAGCTTCAGATTTGCTTTCTGATGTCTAACATGATTAATTGTATTTTTGTGGCTTGAAAAGAAAAACTTTCTGCTTTTATGGAGATTGACATTATTGGACTTTGAAGGCTATACTCTTTTCCTTCATCTGGAAATTCTTTAAAATTCGATAATGCTAGCTGAGAGGACTGCCATCTCAGCTGAACTTTATTTTATATCTGACAGAGTCCTCATTTTTAGAAGCAGTAGTTTTATTATATAAAATTTAAATCATAAACAAATCTAATCAGGTACTAGAATGGAATTAAAGCAGTAGTTTTATTATATAAAATTTAAATCATAAACAAATTTAATCAGGTACTAGAATGGAATTAATGCTATACAGGAAGAATTTTCTTGTTCAAAATGGATGGAATTTCAGTTTAACATTTGAAAATACCAAATAGTTCTATATTTCCTTGAAGAATAAAATATTTTTATTTTTGCTTTAAGCCTATGCAGTAATTTTGGGGGGAAATATAAATAAAAAGCACTTTTTCAATTTTAAGTATCTGTTCTTCAAGTAAACCAGTAAAATATAACAAGCTTAGAACCCAGTGGTAACTTCTATTTCCTGTAGATTTTACTTGATTTTGAAAGCTGCCACTATTATTTAACGAAAGGATATATACCATCCCATTGTTGTTTATAAAATTATTTGTTTTTATTACTCAATGTCAAATCTCTTATGATGCTAAAATTGACCTTCCATGTTTTATATTAAGTTGCACTTGATTTAGCTACAAATGATGAGTACATATGTGCAAACATTCTTCAGGAAAATTGATTGGAATAAAAGTATCTTTCTACTTAGCATATCTGCGCCTATGTAACCAACACATACACAAGAGAAAGTAGCTGCAGGGCATCATGGGCTGAATGTTTTAAATTCTCATTTCAGTAGCCAGAGGGACAGCTTGAAGTGTTAGATCAGAAGATGTCATCGAGGCAGGAATGTTGGCAAGTGAACAGTACCCTTCCCACAGAAAGTAGACACTGAAACTGCTTAATATTCAGTTCAGGTTGAAATGTGTAGTGCAAAAAGTTAAGCACATTAAAGAATTCAAAAGGGACACACATCAGGAAAGAGGAGCTCTTCCTTTTATTGAAGTCAGATTAAGGGTTTTTAATCATAATAAATGGACATTGAGCAAAAGGCCAAAAAAGCTCTGGTGCTGCAGCTGGCAAAATGCTTCTCTGGCAGAAAAAAGGCAGACGATGCACAAGTCAGAGGGGCTCCGGAAATGGTAGAGTAGATCTCAGGACAGAAACGTAATTGAAGTGAAGATAAATAGTCATTTCATAGTCTAAATACGCAGAAGTGTTATCAGTGTTCAGTAAGGATGTTACACTTGCAGACAATGTGTAGAATGATTCCAGGCAGGGACTGTGGCGTTCACCTGCTAGTATCTAGATCCGTTCTTATCCACACACGGTCCTGTGTTGTTTTCTAGTAACTCTGCTGTATACATTAGCTATTGGTCTTCTTGTTAAAATAAGGGTCACGGTGTCAAAGTTAATGTATACCGTAAATCTGAGAGGATGCCCACTTCACCTAATAGCATGCTCAGCCTAGATTCTGACAAGTGGTATGCATTCGATAAAGATTTGTTTGGTGAATAAACAGATGGATTATATTATATAAGTTTTTAACAAATGGAATTTTAAATAAACACTTGAGTTTTAGTTCTATATTTATTTGTTTCCAAATTCAATTAAGTAATCCATTAACCTTGATGTCATTCCATGTTCTCTCCCTTTGGGTGCATAGACTGCGTTCCATAAATAAGTCAATCTGCACTATTCCTTGAATACACTAAACTGTTATTTTTGGCTATTGTTGTACAGAAATGCCCTCATTTCTCCTCATTCTCCTCTTAAAACCTGTATATACTTAAAGTAAAAATATTACATACTCTTCTAATCACAACTAAATACTCATTTCCAAATAATGGTAGTAGTCATAATAATACTGAGATTAGAATATTAGCACTTTAACATACAGTACTTTCCCCATCACTTTACTCTCTTTTTTAAGCAAAATAATCATCGTCTCACATATCTCATATACAGTCTTTCTTGTTTGTATTTGTTGTGGGCATTTTCCTTCATTAACATCTATTGCCATATGATAGCATAGCTATTTTTTCTCGTGATTTTTTTTGTTGTTGTTTGTTTTTTTGTTTTGTATTCTACTCTGTCCTATAAGTTACAGAAAAATAGAAATCTTTGTGTTGCTCACTAATATGAATTTGTGAACTGAGAGCTTAGAAAAAAGTCTGGTACCTAAGCAATGTACAACAAGTGTTTGCAGAAAAGAAATGATATGAGTTCTCCTGCTTAAAGAACTCTTAATTCATAATATGAATGAGATCATCAAATGCAATTAGATGTTGATATATTGTCACTCAATTTGCAACAGGGACCTGATCGTTATATCCGATGTTACTGCTGCTGTAAGATGTATTCTTTCTTGGGGTAATCCTTTCTTTTGGCTTTTTAAAAAAGAAATCCAGAGCTGAACATTATGGCTTCATAAAACAAGTTAATTCTAGGAGTGAAGTAGGCTCTGGTTTTTATGTAGCATTTTTTTACTCTCCAAATCTTCAGTGAGAGTCATTCATATTCCTATTTTACAAAGCAGGCTTCTTTCCTGAGTTTTTGTCAATTAGATGTACTCACTATACATTCTAATTCGTCAAAATTTTACATTAAATATAATACAAGAATGGTATATGTGTTTTTATTTTTCAGTTTTAAAATAATTCGAGAAAATACTGGCAAATATTGTAGGGCTCTAACTTTAAAGAGGGAATCAGAGGTGTCAGGGTTGTGGTGTAGAACCTTTGACCTCATTAATGTATCTGTAATTATAAGGTGATAATTGTTCTCTTCACTCTAATTGAGGTAGAAGTGGATTGTGAATAGTTTCCTTTTATGAAGGGAGATGAAAAAGAAAACCAGGAACTGTATAATCAAGGATACCATGTAGGTTATTGATTTGATATTCAACTCATAGCATTTTATGAACAACTTTAAATCTTTGTAACTTCTCAATTAACTATAGATCATAGGTATTGGCTGACGGGAGATTTAGAGTTATTGAAAAATCTATGCTCTTTATTGAAGTTCATTTCTAGACTGTTGTCATTTCAAATACATAAACGAAAAGCAAGATGCTCTGGAGCTTCCCAAATACAATCATGTTAGACTTCAAACTTCTTTGTTTCAGCTAGGACCATTCTGTATACCAAACACTCTTTGAAACTTTGAAAATTTCAATTCCATTACATGTTTACACACAACCTTTTATCCTAGAATTTTTGAGAATATTTAGCCTCTCTTCCTAAGAGAATTGGGGTGGCTAATAAGTTAATTTTATGCTTATTCCTTTCTATATATGCAATAGGCCCCATCCGCTAAAGTTAGGCAATTTAAAAAGGATAATATTTGTGGAGCCTTATTTTGAATCAATTAAGGGGCCATTTAGTAAATGCCACTTTAAAGTACTGATATTTTTTATTTTTTTTTTCATGGAAATAGTGATCTAAAAGGACAGTCATTGTCTTTCTTTCTTTGGCGATCAAGCTAAATAAAATTTCTCTATATCATCCACCTAATGTAAATATAATTCACCTAAGACTAAATAATGCATAACACTTTAGGAGAATTAATCTTCAAAATTCAAACCTATGTTTTTCAAATATTTATACTTAAATTGTTTGACATTTAAGTGTTGGGTTCGATCTTAATCTGTTGAGCAAATTTTAGGGTAGGTCAGAGGTTTAGAAATAATTTTTTACAGGTATTTCACATTTTATCTTTTGCTTTTCCTGACATAAATATATTTTTGTATGTGCATATTATCATATGTCTTAACTTTTCTAAAAAATTTTAGCCTTGACCTGAAGTTCATTTCTTTTATATCATGCTTCTTTATCTTGAGGCAATTCTTGGTTTTGTTAAAGATACCAAAGACAAAAGACTCAAAAAGATGTTAAGTACTTCTCTTTTTTGTTCCTGAAATTATTTTTTTGTATGTTATTTTACTTTTTATCTTTTGTGAATTGTTTTACAAAATTCAGATATAGTTATTAGTCAGCAATAGGCTCTCCTCAGTGGTCCTTTGGTTTCTCATAAACTACTGTGATAATTTATTGGGTGCTTTCACAACACATACATAAAATATTTTGTGATTTATATGTCTTAATATGTACTGACTTTGCTATAAAACATCTTTAACTTTTATGATTAGCTATTCCAGTGTACCTCGTAACATTCAATAGCCATGCATAAAACATCTGATGATTATGCTGTTTGAAATCTAGCTTCAAAGATTGCAATTTAAATAATTAGGAAATTGGTGAAATATTTTGCTTGCATGTCATTTTTTTTCTCTAAGCTACTAAAATACATTTCTGTAAAGTATTGTAATTAATGCCAACATATACCAAGTATCACTTTTGATTCTATTAAGACAGATATTTCAGTTAGTCACTGTAATAAAACATTCTCATGTGCAGATTCTGTGCAGTGCAAGGTTTGGTTTGATAGAATGAGGCAAGTGATATCAGTATATTGTATATTGGAGCTGATAGACAATAAATCAGATGAAAGCTAGATTGAGTGGGAAAATCAAACATGATGTATTTTAAAAATGGTAAACACTTATGGAAGGTATAGTAAAGAAATGTAATTTATATAGAAGCCAGCAGTAATTTCTAGACAGAATGTTTAATATTATTGGATTTGAATAAGATTAGTCTACATATAGGGTATTTACCACACCTCTACTTCAGAAATGTGCCCATTGTTATAAAGCTGGGTTAAAGTTAGAAAGAAAAATGTGTCTCAAAATCTATTTTAAGAGAATTACAGCTAGAAGCACTATGATATTATGTATTTCTGAAGAAAATGTTTTTTGTGTGAGTATATATTAGAATCCTTTCTTTCTTTCTTTCTTTGTTGTTGTTGTTGTTGTTTTCCTACTCCACCTTTTAATTTGGCTGATGTTTGAAAAGGGAAGGGATGCTATGTCTGCCAGTTTCTTGATCCCACATTATGTGTTGCCAAGTTCTATGTGGTAGCCCGTGTTGGACAGGTGCCGCAGGTGTCTTCAGGTTCCCCAGCCTGTGAATATAAATTAGTGCCACTTTCAATTATTTTTTTTCTCTTCAGGTTATTATGATATGATCAAGCATTTTTTTCTTAGTTTTCTTTTACCCTAATATTTTCAGTGAACCCAGAGTTACTTGCCTAAGTTCAAAGAACCATTGCTCCTTTTAAATTGTGCCATTTGTCATCTATTATCTAGAAAGAGAAATTAAAGTATTATCTAAAGGTAGAATCCCTGTAAAGTGATTTCAAATAATCTTGCCCATAGGTCTACATTGCTTTCTGGGCTAAGGGTGAATATTGAGGTCCAAGTCGGACTTTGAGTTCAGGGCTGATTAGATCACTGTTTCAGGTGTTGTTAGCTGGCATCAGGAATATGTAGATAGGCATGTCTCAATTGGGTTGGGATTCTATTAAGTGTAAGAATGCTATTAGTAAAAGCATTTCTGCACTCAGATCAGCAGAATTCTAAGATATCCCTCAAGATTCCATATTCCCTTTGAAGTTCCAGCGCTGTGAATATGATGGGATATTTTTCATGTGATTAGGTTAAGTTATATGCCACAGCTAATTGTGCAAGATCATCTGGGTGGGCTGGACCTAATTCACAAGAGCTGTTAAAAAGCAATGAATTTTCTCCTTGCTGGTACATAAAGGGAAATCACAAAAGATTTGAAATGTGAAAAGGTTCCAACACAAGGAAGTTTTTCATTGCTGAGATGGAGGGGTCCACATGGCAAAGATCTAAGAGTAGCATGAGTAGTTGAGAGCAGTTCACAATCCAAAGCTAGCAAGCCTATAGGGACCTGCGTCCTATACCACAGATATGAATTCCACCAACCTGAATAAGCTTAGAAGTCCATCTTTCTCTAGAGCCAAATGGGAATATAATGGACTGATACCTTAATTTTAGCCTCTACAGTCCTGAGAACAGAGGATCCAGTTAAACTGGGACAGATTACTGACCCACAGGAACTGAGGTGATAATGCGTTTTTGTTTTAAGACACTAAATTTGTCCCAGCAATAAAAAACTCATACAGGCACCAAGTGTTTCCTCGATCTTTTTCATTAAGATTCTCTTTAGACTTTTCATTGGCCCTTCCAGCTATAGGGTCTGTCAGAGCCGCTTTAGTTCATAAGACTGATTTTGACAATTTTTAGAGTCAAAATGAAAAGAAAGGACCACAAAGTCTTCTCAGAGTCACATATTGAATACATTAAGTTCAAATAAATGTATATAATAGATACACAGAAAAGGGTGCCACCCATCTTTGACTACTTTGTAGTCTAATTCCAAAGCCCCACACCACCTCATGAACAATGGTTGGAGTTTTGCATTCTATTTGCATCATGAAGGGATCTATTTGAGGAGGACCCAGAAGGCAGATATTGATTATAAATTTCAAGGAAGTAGATTTTTGGCTTTAAAATAGTCATAAGATTTTCTGTTGTTTGATTCCTTGTATCAGTTTTGGAAAATTAGAAAACATCTTTTCAAATACTGCTTATGTCCCACTTCATTCCTCTCCATCTGGTGCTGTAGTTCTTTCTGAGATGCCTGCAGTATTTCCCCCCCAATCTCTTATTTTCATTTTTACATTTTTTATATGATTTTTGTCTCTCTCTCTCTGTAGTTCATTCTGGTTATGTTCTTCCACCTAATTATCAGCTTAATGATTTTATTTAACTGTGTCTAGCTGGCTGTTAAACTCACCTATTGAGCCATTAATTTCAGCTATTGTATTTTTCAGTTCCTTATTTGTATTTGTATTTTTCTTTAGATTGATTTGCTTTCCATTCCTCGACCTAGATTAAAATACTGCCTTTTATAGTAGACATAGCATAGCTATTTTAAAGTCTGTATTTTAGTGCTTCTCTTTTTTTTTTTTTTTGCTTCTCAATGGATCCATTTCTGTTCTGTTATTTCTCCTGTGTTTGTACAATCTTATCTCGTTTTCATATATACATGCTTTTCTTTTTAACCAAATGCCAACTTTTATGAATAAACGGAGGTGTAGAATGGTGTTATCTTCCTCAACAGAAGATTTATTTCTTATTCTGATAAAGCTGGATTATTTTAATCCAATTATACAGATTGAGATGATTCAAATCTGGATTTACTTCCTGTATGGACATGTCTGATTTTGATTAACCCTCTATCTAGCTATAGCATTGTTTGCTGGAGTCTAAACTCAAAGCCTGGGTAGGAAGATTATCAAGCCATTTATATTAATATATATATATATATATATATATTATTCCCCCCCCAAACTCATGAACCTCAACTTTGCTCCTCTTAGACTCTTGGATCTCTTGGGTCTATCCATTTATCAAGCTTTCTTCTCTGATTCTTACTCTGTCAGCTCTGTTTCTGAACTGTTAGAGAATCCTTGGGAGAAAAACTTGGGAGAAAATCTTATTTCATATTTCTGGGTTTCTTCAAACTTCTAGATTAGAACTTGAGATACATATTTTTGAATCCTGTTACAGATTTTCTAGTTTTTTATCAAAAGTTTTTTTTTTTTTAATTGTTTAGCAGTCATTGTAAAAAGCAAAATTGGCCTGGCTTTATATGTATAGGTGTGTGTATGTGTTATTTATATAGTATATCTATCTAACATTTCGTGTTTACAAAATACCTTTGATCATGAATTAAATGAAAAGTCTATAACCTTACTTTTCAATATTTGCCAGAGTGGTAGGTTATGCCAAGACTTTTATACATATCAGAGTCCTGGGTAGTTGGAAAGAAATTAAAGGAAAAAATAATTCATTGAATTGGAAATCTTATAGTTAATAATGGTTGATTATTATATACAAAACTTGTTTGCAGCTTAAAGTACATTTTGATTTAACTTTCACTTGATTATTATTGATGTTTCCCCCTTATTTTCTATTTTAGAAAAGTTATAGTGATAATTAAATTTTGGATCAACACATGTGGAAGGGAAGGGAAGAAATTTCTTATTTCATACTTTAGTAATATATGTGGAGTGTTTTGGATATTTGAATTCTCAAATAGAGAATTATGTTTACTGCATTTTTATCAATGGCTCTTGATAACAGTAACATTGATTCTCAAAAAAAATTTTGGAAGAAAAAAGTATTGTGTATCTTAGAGCAAACACTCCTGATGCTCAAAACAAAAAAGATTTGATAACTTTATTCACAATCAATATTTAAATCATATATCAAATAAGATCCTATATTTAATGATTTTTGAAAGAGTTTATTGGCATTGACTATATGAATGGGATTCTGTAGTATTTTATGACTTTAAAAAATGACTTTATGACTATAAACTACCAAAATAGATTCCTTTTTATAGAAACTTAAGTTAATATGTCCTGAGGTTTCTGACAGGCCAAATCATGTTGGACATAATCTTTTGCTATTTACTCTAGCACAGAGAATATATTCATAAATGTTTATTTATATATAAAAATTACATATTTTTTCCGGAAAGTATTCAGTGAGATAATATGTGTGCTAAAAATTTAATAAAAATTTA
Source organism: Spilogale gracilis (assembly GCA_004023965.1). Lineage (NCBI taxonomy): Eukaryota > Metazoa > Chordata > Mammalia > Carnivora > Mephitidae > Spilogale > Spilogale gracilis. The sequence goes on from PITA01003207.1 coordinate 128,223, forward strand.
ATACTAGGACTCTATGAGATTTGGAAAAGAACCACTCCTAATTTTATGATATTTATAGATATTTATAATAATATAGAATTTTTATTCTATTTTAATATATAAATTATTTTAATACCTTATCTTTTAGCCTAAAACATATTAGTATGTACATTATGTGCATTTTATTTAAAAATACAAAAATCATAAAGTTTTAATATATATTGGAATTTAAATGTATGTTTGTACGTTTATGTTGAATACCTTGCATAATGTAGGAACATAAAAATAGTTTCCCTTTATTATTTTAGTGTGGGTACACAAGAACTATTTGGAGGTTTTCATTTGTTTTGTTTTTAGCTAGATCTTGGCTAGAGGCCTGAGAGTTTTTCAGAACTATAAATATATCATCACTGCCCTAGAGAAACTTATAATTTTATTTGTTAATATAATGTGTAAAAGTGATTGCTCTGAAATAGAACCTTCCTAGTCATTCAAAAGATCTATTAGATGAGCAACATTCTGTTTCCAGAGTATAATATATATCTAAAAATTGCCATGAAAAAACTGGCTTTTGTAAATAATAGGTGTGATCAAATAGCAACAGAGTTCAGAATAGGCAAATTCTCAGTCTTAATATTTAGATCATTTGGGGCTCAGGGAATATGTAAAATGTGCATGGATAGATTGATTCAGAAAAAAAGTATTTTTTTAAATATATATTTTAAAATATTTTATTTATTTATTTATTTATTTGACAGAGAGAAACCCAGCTAGAGAGGGAACACAAGCAGGGGGAGTGAGAGAGGGAGAAACAGGCTTCCCACCGAGCAGGGAGCCCAATGCGGGGCTCGATCCCGGGTCTCCGGGACCATGACCTGAGCCGAAGGCAGTCACTTAACCAACTGAGCCACTCAGGTGCCTCTGAAAAAAAGTATTTTTGCTTATCTAGTAAAGGCACAGATAAGAAACAAATCATGATTATGTTTTAGTTAATTTTAAATTGACTCAGTTTTTTTTCCTGAAAAAGAGGCTAATCAAAAAAATATATTTTTAGTATGAGTATTTATCTAGTTGCTATTGCGGCAATATACACAAGATAAAATTTTTATCTTTGGAATTAACTATATTTCTTCTAATGAATGGTCCAGAGTGACCATTTTTATCAAAACATCTTCCAAACTGAGTGCTTTTAATCAGAATATGAACTGAATGCAATATGTAAACCAATACATCGGTATAAATACATCATTAATGGAAAAGCAAATCATGGTAGAACAAAGTTGAAGCCCTGGGGTGCTCTATACTTAGAAAACAAGGCATTCACATAGTCATCATTGTCACTGGCTTTATGTATTCCCTGAAATTCATAGTTTATAGAATATCATTTCCTCTATTTTGATGCTGTTTTATTAAAGGACATTAATTAGGGAATTCATGTTCTCCAAAGCTTTTCAAATTGTCTGGGAAAAATCAGGGATCACAGGATATAGATATGTTCTCTTACTTCAAAAATTCATGTTTAATTTTTGTCTGTTTTTCCTATCACACTCTCTCTCTTTCTCTCTCTCTCTCTCTCTCTCTCTCTCTCTCTTTTCTCATTTGGCAACTTTTCCTATGAATGTTTCTATGAAAATGAATGATAACTCTGAAATAAGAATCTATATGAATAAAAAAGTTATATTGGATTATCAGTTACTTCTATTCAGAATAAAAAATAAACTAGTGTGAACTGGGGCACCTGGGTGGCTCAGTTGGTTGAGCGACTGCCTTCGGCTCAGATCATAATCCTAGAGACCCTGGTTCGAGTCACACATTCGGCTCCCTGCTCGGCAGGAAGCCTGCTTCTCCCTCTTTCACTCCCCCTGCTTGTGTTCCCTCTCTGGCTGTGTTTCTCTCTGTCAGATAAATAAAAAATCTTTAAAAAAACAAAACAAAACAAAATAAAAGAAACAAACAAAAAAAACCTAGTGTGAACTGACTTATCTTCATTCTGAGAAATATTTGTTTTAATAGACTCATGTTATTCTATGAACTTGGGTCAGGAGTGTTAAAAACATTACCCCTAGTACCCCTAGTCTCAAAAGAAGAAATGCTGTTATAAAAAAATAATAATTATACTAATGAGTCTTCTTTGTTATATATGCATGTTCATGCCAAGAAAATTTAACAAGAAGGTAGAAATAACATATAGAAGTAGATGAATGCAATCAACTATAAAAATGAGAATTTTGAAATTCCCAAAAGATGCAATGACATTAAATTGCTTAGAAATATGAGTCATTGGAAAAGTAAGAATTTTTTTAAAGGGGGAGATGTGCTCTGACTTTGTGTTATCTCAAAGTACAATTTTATAATATGCATCAATATACCAAAACTCATTAAAGTTTTTGTTTGTATAAAATTGGATAAATGTAAAACTAGGTGCTTTTCTACTTTAAGATAGACAGTTAAGCAAAAGGCAAAGAATTCTAAAACCTCTACTCGTGACACCAGAAAGAGTTCTGCATTTTAATTTATTCATTTTGTTGGGACCTCCTGGCGCCCCGCTAGTTTGCGGCCATTAGTGGAAGTCGGCTGGGGTGGCCTCTTGGGCCTCTCTGGAATACTTCCGCATACGTGACCTAGCTGAATCTTCCCTCTCTCGGCTCTTAGCCCGAGGGCAGACTGGGGAATTTAGCCACACCCAGCAGTCCGGCCTGAAATCCACCTAAGGCCTTAGTGATAGCCACTAAAGAGCTCCTATTGGCCCCTCCTACTTCTTTTACTCCCTCCTTTCCTCTCTATATAACTGTGTCTCTGATACAATAAAGCTGAGATTGCTGTTCCTTTATGGCTGACTCAACTCCTGGCGCGGTGTGGCCGGGCCGTGGACACTTACCATCTCGCTCAGCCCCGGGAGGATAACAGGCTGGTCCAGTTATCCCTCCCCCGTACCAGTGTTGCGGAGAGAGCAACACATTACTGCCTTTTATCCTCTAACAAAGTTGGGTTGAACTTCCACACTTTGAAATAGACTCCATGGCAGGCAAGGAAAATGAAAAGAAACGTGGATATGTTAAATATATATCCTCAGAGATCTGACACCCTTGTCTACGAACTGGGCATAGAAGGAAAACAGTGGAAAACACTGAATACAATGCTGGGGATATTATTTATATGTTTTTTTTGTATGAGAAAGTCCCAAGTATGGTCACTAAGAGAAGCTGACTAGTAGAACTGTGACTTGACTGTTTGATCAGAACTTATTTAACAAGAAGGAAAAGTTAGGGAGTCTAGGGAGTCTAAGTGTGTGCGGAAGAGCAAGCAGGGTGATGATATTGCTTAAGTATGATTTGAGGATGGCAGGGAATGGGACCAAGATGATTTGTGGTCAGTGTCTTTTGTGACCCATTAAGAATCATGGAATGGAGTCTATGGGTTGATAGAGTTTGTTATTTATTCCCCAAGTAAACTATTAGGCATAATTCAAATTTCATGCAATATAGAATTCCATGCAATATAGAAGCTATGGAAATTACTAACAGCTTCTAAACCACTCAAGGACATGGGTAAGTGGTGTATGCAGATAGATCACCCTGGAAATTATTGTGGAGGATAATTTTGAGGAAAATCAGGCAAAAGGTGAAAGACTAATTTATTGAAATGTCCTAAAAATAGATCTCAACAAAGAAAGTGTTAAAATGCCTATTACTACAACTGCAGTCATTATTAATGGGTACGTTTATGTATGCCCTGTATATGCAAGGCACTATGTTAATCGATTTACATATTGTCTCATTACAATATCAAGAACAAATCTATGAAGATGATATTTATATCCCCATTGTTTGTCTACATCCTACACAAAGCGGACACCAAAACACAACCAAATGTGCAAAGATGTTCCCCCATAGAGAAGATGCCTGTGTGAGAGAAATGCTGAGGGATCCAGAAAAGGATGGAAAGTCTTCAGATTCTGATGTCAATCTGATATATGCTGAAAGGAAAGAGGACTGAAGACTGGTTGGAAGTGATCTAGATGGCTGCAGATTCTAAAATAGCTTTGTCAAGACTGTCAGGGAACGCTGGAGCCAAAGTCAACAGTCACTGGAATCCTCTCTATCCCAGTAATAGACCTTGCTTAGTATACCTGCCCTACTATGGTGCTGGCTGGGAGCAACCCCCAGGAGGCATGGCCTCAAAGAAAACATGGCAGTGGATTTGAGAGCATGGTGACTGAGGCCCTTGGTCAGTTATGATTCCCCCAGTGGGAAGTCTGTGAGAACCATTCTTATAGCCAGGAATAGCTATATAATTTGTGGGACCAAGTACAAAATTAAAAAGCTGGATGATTTGTTAAAAATATTAATAATTTCGGGGTGCCTGGGTGGCTCAGTTGGTTGAGCGACTGCCTTCGGCTCAGGTCATGATCCTGGAGACCGGGGATCAAGTCCCACATCGGGCTCCCTGCTCAGCGGGAAGCCTGCTTCTCCCTCTCTCACTCCCCTTGCTTGTGTTCCCTCTCTGGCTATGTTTCTCTCTGTCAAGTAAATAAATAAAATCTTAAAAAAAATATTAATAATTTCAACATAGCAGCAACAGAGTGTTAAACCAAGTGTGGGACCCTTTGAAGCACAGGTCACATGCCCACCAAGTCCATTTTGCTTATAAGCACCACAATTCCATTTACTAGATGAGAAAGGAAATGTTAAATAGTTTTCTCAAGCATTGTAAATATAGTAGTCAAGCTTTGGAGGCAACCATCAGTGGATGAGTGGATAAAGAAGTGTAGGGTATGTATATAAGAGAATGCTATTCAGCCATTAAAAAGTCTTGTGACAGCACAGATGGACCTTGAGAGCATTATGCTTTGTGAAATAAGTCAGAGAAAGACAAATATTGTATGATCTCACTTACATAAGGAATTTTAAAAACAAGACAAAATTAAAAAAACAAAACAAAACAAAAAACAGTCTCATATGTACAGGACAATAGATTGGTGAGTGCCAGAGGTGGGGGGGTGGGGGAATAGAGGTGAAGGTGGTCAAAAGGTATAAACTTCCAGTTCTAAATTAAGTAAGTTCTGAGTAATGATATACAGTATAGTAACTATAATTCATAACAGTGTATTACAAATTAAAAAGTTGCCAAGAGACTAAGTCTTAAAAGTCCTCACCACCAGGAAAAAAAATACTTAGTAATATGTTGAGATGGATATTAACTGGACTTATTGTGATCATTTAGCAAAATATACAAATATCAAATTTTTATGTTGTTTATCAGAAACTATTAATACCTCAACTAAAAATTTTTCAGAGTTAAACAGTGAAGAGTACCCTCTTCCAAATGCAAATATGTATTCAAATGTCATTTTCCTGCATGTATCTCAATAATAAGGTGTTCGGTGTTTTTTTGTTTTTTTTTTAGCACTTTGATTTTTTAGAGCAGTTTTAAGTCCACAATAAAATTGGGAGGAAGGTAGAGCAATTTCCAGTATGTCCCTTTAGCTCATACATATGTGTATTGCCTACCCCACTAGTCACATTCTTCACCAGAGCGGTATATTTCTTACAGTTGATGAATCTGTATTGACACATTTTCACCCAAAGCCTACAGTTTACATTAGGGTTCACTACTGTTGTTGTGCATTCTGTGAGTTTGGATAAATGTATAATGGCATGTATTCATTATTGTAACATCATATAGAGTACTTTCACTGCCATAAAAAGTGACTGTGCTCTGTTTATCCCACTCTCAATCTCTGGCAACCACTGGTCTTTTTACTGTCTCCATCATAGTTTTGTCTTTTCCAGAATATTATATTGTTGGAACCATATAGTACATAACCTTTTCAGATTGATTCTTTCCCTTATAATATGCATTTAAGTTCTCTGTGTCTTCCCCTGGCTTGATAGCTCGTTCCTTTTTATCAACAAATGATATTCCATTGTCTGACTATATTACAGTTTATTTATCCATTCACTTACTGAAGGGCATTTTGGTTGTTTCCAAGGTTTAGCAATTATGCCCAAAGCTACTATAAACATCAGTGTGCAGATTTCTTTGTGCACATGTCTTCAATTCCTTTGGGTAATATGTTAGATCATATGATAAAAGATTTAATTTTATAAGAAACTGCCAAAATATCTTCTAGTGTGGCTCTTCTATTTTGTATCCACACAAGAAATGTATGAGAGTTTCTCTTGCTCCGCATATTCGTTAGCATTTGGTGTTGTCAGTGTTCCAGATCTTGGCCATTCTGATAGGTGTACAATTGTGTCTCAATGTTGTTTTAATTTGCATTTCTCTGATAACATATGATGTGAAACATCTTTTCATATTCTTATTTTCCACCTGCGTCTTTTATAGTGAGGTGTCTGTTAAGGTCTGTGCCCCATTTTGTCATTGAGATGTTTTCTTATTGTTGAATATTAAAACTGTTTTGTATATTTTAGATAATAGTCCTTTATCAAATGTGTCTTTTGCAAATATTTTCTCATAGTCTGTGGCTTGCCTTTTCATTCTCTTGACATTCTCTTTCACAGAGCAGAAGCTTTTAATTTTAATGAAGTCCAGCTTGCCAGTTATTTCTCTAATGGATGAAGTTTTGCTATTATATCTCAAGAGTCATTGATATATTCAAGGTCATCTAGATTTTCTCCGATATTATCTTCTAGATGTTTTATAATTTTGCATTTTACATTTAGATATGTGATCCATTTTTAGTTAATTGAAGGGTGTAGGTCTATATCTAGATAATGATGATGATGATGTTTGCATGTGAATATCTCATGTTCTAGCATTTGTTGAAGAGACTGTCTTTGATCCATTGTATTGTCTTTACTTGTTTGTCAAAGATGAGTTGAGTATACTTATGTGGGTCTATTTCTTGGGTTTCTGTTATGTTACAAAGATCTATTTATTCTTTCACTAAACCACACTGCCTTGAAGTGGTACACAGCTTTTATGGTAAGTCTTGAAGTTGAGTGTTGTCAGTTCTCTAACTATTCCTCTCTTTCAAGATTGAGTGGACTCCTTCTGAGTCTTTTGCCTCTCCATATAAACTTTAGAATCAGTTTGTTAATATCCACAAATTGCTGGGATTTTGTTTGGGATTGCATTGAATCTATACATTAAGTTGGAAAGAACTGACATCTTGACAATATTGATTCTTCCTATCCATGAACCACAGAATAAGGATTAGTTCTAAAAAGGTATGATAGATCACAAAGTCCATAGGACTTGAAATTGGCTGAACTGATGAATGATGTGATAGGTTGAGTGATTTTTGTAAATAATGTGACATGAGATTCTTGCTTAACAGAAATTGGTACCTATAGAAGAGACAGATAATTCAGGAAGAAAAATAGGTTTCAGGCATAGATCTTGAGGACATTTTTGGACATGCTGATTTGGAAGTGCAGTGGGACATCTAATTGAAGATCTGAAGGACACAGCTGTGGGCATGAATCAGAGGTTTGGGTGAGAGGCCTGAGCAGAAATGAAAAATGTGTACTGTCAGCACATTATCAGTTTATTGACCCATCTGAAATCAGTGATGCACAAACTCAAAGGTTTTATTTTTATCCAATTATTGCCTTTGAGAAAGGAAGGAAGGAGCCCCTCAGCTGTCAACTGAGAGCTGACCTGGCAGTAACAGCTAGGCCATAGAATTTGTCTGCTGAACAAAACCATTTCACAGAACACCAGTATCGGAACAAGGTCATTCTGTGACAGTGATGGAGTGAGACAAAAACAAGACCCCTCTGTAATCATGACTGAGCACAGAGAAATGCAGCAACACTGTTCATACCACAAAATCACCAAACATCCCTCTCTCCAGGCTAAACTGAATGCCTCCTCCTATTGATTTATAGTTTTGCCCTGCTTTATATGCTCTCCTAGTTAAAAAGATCCCCAATCACAGAGCAGTTCATTCTGAATGACATTCAATTCAGAGCTGCACCATAATGTTCTGGATATGTGAAGCATTTACTGGTGGTACACACTGCAGCTTCACACTCTTTAAAAAAAAAAAAGATTTTATTTATTAGAGAGAGAGAGAGAGAGAGAGAGAGAGAGAGAGAGCATGAGCAGTGAGTGGAGGGTCAGAGGGAGAGGGAAAAGCAGACCCCTCACTGAGCCGAGAGCCTGATGTGAAACTCGATCCCAGGATCCTCACATCATGACCTGAGCCAACGGCAGACACCCAACCAACTGAGCCACCCAGGTGCCCTGTAGCTTCACACTCTTAGAGATATCATTGTTGTCAATTCTTACTGTTGTGTGGGGTTTCAATAACATACTAAAGTTGTAGTTACCTTTCCTTTGCCTAAAATAAATTCCTCGGTGGGGTCAATGTAGGAATGTGCACTTTACTGATTCAGGTCTTGTCCATTCTAACAGGAGTCCTTTATGGTTTACTCTCTCTACTCAAATGGGCAAAAAAGTCAGCTCTAGCTCAACTGTTCCATACAACTGTTCAAACAGGGTATGGGATGCTAGTCTTCCTTTCTTGCTCTCATCCCTGATATCTCTGTGTTCTTTGATACATCAAGTTTCTGATACTGGAGCTCCCTTCTTTGATATTAACAGTGTTGGAAAGAAAGGGTATATTTTCACCATATGGAGAAAGGAAGGGACAGATGTATCAGCAGCACACCTTAACTCTTGTTTCCAATAGAGTAGTCACTAGTTATATGTGGCTATTTGAATTTATCCAAAACTAAGTAAAATTTTAAAAATTCAATTTCTGTTTCACTAGCTGTATTTCAAATGCTCAGTAGCTATTTGTGTCTGATAGTATTGCATTAGTTAGCTCAAATATGGAACTTTCCATCAATACAGAAATTCTGTTGGATAGACTACCCTAGAGAAGAAGACACAGACTGGTTGAATAGAATAGAGTAGCAGAGCAGATTCATTAGTTTATGCATTTTCTGTTGCTGTGTAACAAATTAACCTAACTTAAGAAGTTGTATCAGCACATATTATCCCACAGTTTCTGTGGTTCAGGAGTCTGGGCATGGCTCATCTGGAGCCTCTCCTCAGGGTCTCACAGACTGCAGTCAATATGTTGATCAGATGCTGTGTTCTCTAGAATTCAGGATCCTCCTTCAAGCCTATTCATGTGGTTGGCAGAATTCAGTTTTTGCAGTAATATGACTGAGGCTCCTACTTTCTTTTCAGCTGCTCTCAGCTGTTAGAATGGACCTGCCCTCCCTCCCCCATGGTTCCAGAGATAGTTCACGACATAGCTGTTGCATTCTTTCAGGGCAGTAGGAGTATGTTTATCTGACCTTTTGTTGAATGAACAGCCAGCGAAAATATTTTACTTGTAAAGTAGGTTAGACCCAAAATAATATTTTTTTGTCACATAAAAATGAATTATAAAACAAAATCTGATCTTTTTAGGTTCCACCCAAAGTTACTGTAATCATACCAGGTGTTTACACCAGAAGAAAGGTATCTTAGAGATCAACTTAGAAAATTGCCTACCATAATTAGCCTCTTCATTATTGAAGAGGTATCTTACCCACAAAGCACTGCAGGTTATAATATGAAATCATTGACACATTTTATTTCAGATTTAGAACCCATTTATCAGATTTATAATGAGAATCCTCTAACAACCACACAAAAGTGTTTGAGATCAAGCAGAGAGTTTGCATAACATTAGAAGAGCAGAAGGAAAGAAAAAATAATCCAGGAGGTCAGAAATTATTTAAGGGATGGATGGAGGTAGTGGAACAAAGGACAGGTAGTTGTATAATCTGGAGAGAAATCAAGAGAATATTTCTCTGTCATGTCAATGAAGCTAGAAGAATGAGAATTGTTATGATTGAGAACAAACAATGCAGTCAAATACAGGAGAAAGTTTTGATTTTAAGGAGAATCACTGATTTGTCAGTGAATAAGATAGTGGCAAGTATGATAGACTGAAGGAGGCAAGGTTTATAAGAAAAAAAGAATTAAGGACAACTTGTATAATGGCTGTTTGAATGAAGATGTTGTGGGAGACATGGAAGACAAGGTCAAAATAGCTAGGATATGTTTTGTATTATATTTTTGCAGCTTTTTTATTTCTAATCTGAGAAAGACTTGAGGTTATTTGTGGGCATTAAGAAAGGATCCAGTAAATAATTAAAAGTTTTGAAAAACAAGTTGAAAATATTTGAGAGAAAAAGACATAACTGATAGAATAGAAATCTGGAAGAGAAGAATAAAGGTGGAATGAAGCATCAAAGTGTGAAAAAAAATCATCTCGGGCGATGTGAAGAGAGGACATAAAAATGGGTTAGAGATACAAATAGGTAATATGTGTAAAGTGAGTGGGCAAGATATCAAAGGAGAATGTATTCAATGCCTTTAGTTTTTTAAGCAAAACAAATTCAAAGAAACAATATCATTTGTTGAGAGTTAAGAGTTATAGGCATTGGGGTGCCTGGGTGGCTCACTTGGTTGAGCGACTGCCTCCAGCTCAGGTTATGATCCTGCAGACCCGGGATCGAGCCCCACATTGGGCTTTCTGCTGGGCAGGAAGCCTGCTTCTCCCTCTCTCAGTCCCTCTGCTTGTGTTCCCTCTCTTGCTGTGTTTCTCTCTGTCAAATAAATAAATAAAAACTTTTTTTTTAAAAAAGAGTTATAAGCATTGAGTAAAAAACTTTATTATCCTAATTAAAGTTTGGAAAATGCACTGTAACCACGAGATGACCAAAACTACATAAAGGGATGACAGAAGGGACAGAAGTGCATTGGGTTTTTTGTTGGCATCACATTACACAAGTATACGACTTTCCACAGCAACAGTTAATCATATATAAAAACAGTGTAGTTATGGGGCGCCTGGGTGGCTCAGTTGGTTAAGCGACTGCCTTCGGCTCAGGTCATGATCCTGGAGACCCGGGATCGAGTCCAGGAAAGCCTGCTTCTCCCTTTCTCACTCCCTCTGCTTGTGTTCCCTCTCTGGCTGTGTTTCTCTCTGTCAAAAAAAAAAAAAAAATCTTTAAAAAAACCAACCAAACAAACAAAAACAGTGTAGTTATATACAAAGGCACTCAAGTGCATTGAGAGAGGGTTTAGATTTTGCTAGTTTGTATAGGATTAAAGAGAGCAGGATTTTGGAGAATAGGTAGATGAACCAAAGTCGGAATAGCAAAGACCAGAGTCAAAAGAGAGGTGAGACCAAGACTGATAGACTGAGAGAAAATACAGTCAAAACGATTGTGTCAGACAGAATTAGACAGATGAAGAGACAACTTTGGATATATAAAAAATAAAGGCATTATTTACTTTTGTTGTAGCAGTTTTTGTTGAGGAATTTTATGTAAATAGCTTTGTTGACTGCATCTATGATACTCAGCAAGTTTTTATTTTTAGTTAAGTAGCAATTCAGTTTCTTTTCTAATATGCCTACAAAATGTGAAGAATTACTAAAATTCATTAAAATGTTTGCTAAAGAATTGAGGTAATGTGTAATTCTCTGCTTCAGAATGACCTTAGACACACAGTAGCAATGAGACAAAACATGCAAAGATAACGATGCTTCCTTGCCAAATTGATACAAAAAAAGAGTGTGAAAAAAAGTGCCATCTTTGGATGACACAAAGTGTGATTTTTTAAAAGATATTATTTATTTATTTGACAAAGAGAAACACAGCTAGAGAGGGAGCACAAGCAGGGGCAGTGAGAAAGGGAGAAGGAGGCATCCCACCTAGCAGGGAGCTCAGTGCCGGGGCTTGATCCTGGGACTCCAGGATCATGACCTGAGATGAAGGCAGACACTTAACCATTGAGCCACCCAGGCACCCCAAAGTGTGATTTTTGACATGAAGTACTGGGCTATGCTTTCAGTTTCTTTTCCTCAGGGTCAAGCTGGAACCACTTTATGGAAAGGAGATAGATAGTTTGAGTAAATTAGCAAGAGTCTGAAATCACTAAATGCTCTCTTTTTTTTTACACAGTTAATGCCTTTCAAATTCTATAAACTTGTGTTCTACTTAGAATGATTATTACTGTTTTAATGGAAACTTGTAAAAATAGTATATTTAGAAAATAGCTATACTGCAATAAAAAAAAAACTTAAAATATCTTAAAAGTAACAAATTCTGATCCTAAATTGACAGTATCATATTGAGAAAACATATTAATTCATTGTCTTAAAAGACACTTTTATGGAAATTTCTAATGAGAAGCAAAACAACTATATTTCATCCTGACTGTGGGAGCTCTATAAATGATAGTTACTTTGTATTTCAGTGAACTGGTGTCAAAGGACAACAACAAAGAAATTATTTGGAAGAAAAAAATGCAAAAATTTGCTCTCTGGAAGAAAGTAAGAATCTATTTCCGATAAGAAAAGGAAGACCACTCTTATTCAAAAGCACATTAAGCTTAATTTTGCACATTTTCTAAATCAAGATATGCTTAACCCACTTTTGCATAATAAGGACACATTTTGTTTGCAGTTATAGTAAACCTCTGTCTTTCTGCCAGTGTCACTAATTTTAAAATAAAATATTTTTTTCTAATGTCCCATATTTTATAAACACATAATAAATCATTGTCCACAGTAAAATGCAACTGACAGATTTATATTATATTCAAAAGGATATATAATGTTGATTTGACATATGCAAAAATATGTATATAAATATTCTCTTCTTTCCTACATATGTTTATTTAATGATAACAGAATATTTCTCGAGAATGGAATGAACATAGCTAACAACTGAAATCTGCTGCAAGATTCCACACTGTAGCACAATTGCTATGAGGGTTTTGCTTAAAAGAAAAAAAAGAAGTAGATGTTTATTTATTTTCTTGAAATGGCTTTTGTGGTGTTATAGTAAGAAATTAATATTTAGTCTCCCTCCCATTTTTGGTACAGAGCTCCTAAAACCCTGGAATTTCTTAAGTGTTGAGAGAAACAGGTATCCTTTGTTTTGTTAATGAAGTAAATTTTTGGCCCCACCTCTGGTTGCTGGGGGAACCAATGGAGTGAATAGAGTGTTTGAACTTTTAATCCTACCCCGTGATTGCCCTGAGGGGAGAGGGGCTGGAATTTGAATCACCAGTGACCAATGGTTTAATAAGTTATGACTGTATAATGAAGTCATCATAAAAACCCAAAAGAACAGGGTTGGAGAGCTTGCAGGTTGGTGAACTTAGGGTAGTGCTAGGAGAGTGGTGTGCCAAGGAGGGCACTGAAGCTTCCCACCCTAACCCTATCTTCCATGTTGGACATTAGGTCCAAGAACCTAAATTAGCATTGTATTACAGAGTGACTAAATTTAAAATACTACTGCTACTACTACTACTACTACTACTACTACTACTACTACAATGTGCACAATTTAAAAAAAAAATTATCTGTATAAAAATGTTATAGTTTTGTGAAAAAACTTTACTGCCTTTAGGCTCTAGGTCACTTCAGAAAACATTTATTTTCATCCTTTTTTTCAATTTTTTATTTTGATACTCTTGATACCACTATTGCAGTAAACATCAAACTCCCTTTTTTATTGTAATTTTTAGACAGATTCTTCTGACTCCCTTTATGAAACATGAAAAATTTTCTCAAAATATCTTGCTTCCTTCCCTCTCAATACCAAACAATTCATGCAAAGCCTTTTGCTGGTTGCCATTTAGATTTTGAATACTATACCAAATCTGCATTTCTTGATAAATCGAATTTTTAGCTATTTTGCCCATTCTAGGTAAAGGAAAGTGGTGCTGAGGAAGGATAGCTAGAAGGCAGGCAGGCAGGGGCAAAGGACCCCCTCCCCCTCAAAAGGAAACCACTTTAAAGGCATTTTATACCACCCTGGAAAGAGCCCTCCACCTTTCCCATATGACAGGTGACAAAAACCTGATTGGAGGACAGGTACCTGGAGGGTTAATTGGATTAAAACAGCCCATAAAAACCAAGAAGGGTATAACCCCTAGGCTGAGAAACGTTGGTGGCAACCCTCTTGGGTCCCCTCCCTCCCCCGGGCTTTGTGCTGCCACTTTGTTATCTCTCAGTAAACCTTGCTCTGCTCCCCATCACTCTATCTGGTCCATGTCTCCATTCAGAGTGGTGTGACCAAGAACAGGGGGCCCCAAGGGAGAAAGAAATCCTGTAACAGTGTCTCTCCAGAGCTTCTTCCCACTCATTTCTTCCAGTCTCCTAGTTCTGTCATCTATGTATATTTTTGTCATCTGTATTTTTACTTTTAAATTCACAAAGTTTAAATTTTGAAAATATTGTCTTCTGTACTATAGCTTACACTTCTGTAATAATCTATAGTTTGATCTTACACATTTTAAAACTGAAGTTTTAATAATGTAAAAGATTTCTCACAGTAGATAGAGGTAGAATGATTGATCCATAGAGAAACCTTATCCTAATACATATATTAGAACAAAGAATTCTATAGAATGAAGTGGGTCTTTGAAAACTGGACACTTTTATGCATCAGTACAACAAAGGGAGTCAGTCATCATGTTGAAGTAGACATTAGACTGTGACTTCAGTCTATGTAATGTACCATTTAATACAACAGAAGATAAATAAAATAGAAGCTGAACAAATATTTGTAAGCTAAAATTAAACACTGTAGAAGAAAAGTGTCACAATGATTTGAGAGCCATTGGGGCATAGAGTTTGTAATTCAAGGCAGGATTGTTAAAAAAAAAAAAAAAAAGAAATGACCCTTATATTTACTTTGCATTGCAGTGAGTGAGTTACCAGGACGACAGTCCCCATTCTGTCACTGGGAGAGTCTGTGTCAAGCTTAGCTACCCAGAGGCGCAGGGATTGCTCCTAATTTTCTAAGGTGGAACTCGAGTTAGCCACAGACCTCATGTTATCAGGTATTGGGCAATTGGCTTTCTCAGACAATTACTGTGAATGTTAGCGACCAAATTCCATGAGTAACTAGTGCACTTATTTCCGTCTTAAAACTTGTTCTTGTGCTGTAGAACAAGAGAGTGCTATGGTCTGAATGTTTGTATGCCCCCCCAAATTCACATTTTGGAATCCTAATGTGATCACCCATTTTTTTTTTAAGATTTTATTTATTTGACGGAGAGAAACATAGCCAGAGAGGGAACACAAGCAGGGGGAGCGAGAGAGGGAGAAGCAGGCTTCCGGCCGAGCAGGGAGCCCAATGTGGGGCTCGATCCTGGATCTCCGGGATCATGACCTGAGGCGAAGGCAGTCGCTTAACCAACTGAGCCACCCAGGCGCCCCTGATCACCCATTTTAATGGTGTTAGAGATGGAGCCTTTGGGAGTTTGAAGGGTGGAGCTGTCATAAATGGAATTAGTGTTTCGGGTTTTCTTTTTTTTAAGACTTATTTATTTATATTTAGAGAGAGAATGCAAGCGTGGGGGAGGAGCAGAGGGAGAGAATCTTCAATAAACTCCACACTGAGCACAGAGTCCAAAACAGGGATATCTCAACTGCCCATGGCAAGATCATGACCTGGATCTAAATAAAGAATCGAAATAAGCCAAGAAGAGAAAGTCAAGTATCACATGGTTTCACTTACTTGTGGTGCATGAGGGGTAACATGGAGACAGTGGGAGAAGGAAAGTAAATGGGAACTAGGGTAATCCAGGGAGAGAAATGAAACAACAGAGACTTTGGACACAGAAACAAACTGAGGGACTTGGAGGGAGGGGGGTGGAGGGATGGGAGAGCCTGGTGGTGGGTACTGGGGACACCTAAAGCGTGGAGCACTGGGTGTGGGGAATGGGGAATGAATCTTGGAACA